>SJYX01001003.1:368157-378896 GCA_006410675.1 Oreotragus oreotragus | reverse complement strand
TGGATTTTCCAGGCAAGAGTACTGGGGTGGGGTGCCATATTTCTATTTATATTAATTAAATATGTACTATGTGAAAAGACTTTTCATAGGGCAGGTCTGAATTATCCTAGATTTTGAATTAATTTTTGAATAGATTTTATGGCTAGATTTTACTTAAAAGCAAGTATTACTTTTGTTATAACAAAATGACACTAGAAATATAATTCATTTAAATACGTTCTTACAAATATAATGTAAATGTCTATTCCATTATCCAAATCAATAAAGACAAATTATTGATTCACTACTCTATTTTAGAGCTGATGACAAAAATACTATTAATAGACAAATGATAAATGGGAATTCAGTACCAGAAGTTACTTAAATTTATGTCCAGATAATCTTGGTCAACAAAGTGAGGGCTTGAGAAACAGAATAAAGCTATTCAAGAGAAATTCGTTTCAGCAAAGCTGATTCAGCCCATTATTATAGTATTATAGTATGAAAATTCCAAAGGGAATATAATGGATTGTGTTAATACCCATAAAAAGTAACATTAAATCCTCAGAGGCAGTGTGTTTATGCTTTGGTAAGCACCAGATATCAATAGGTGTGAATTTAATCATCCCCAAAGATTTTCATACATTATGTAGTGCATTAAACAAGTCTGAAGTTTGAAGTTAGTAAGCAAAACTGACTGTGGCTCAGATCATGAACTCTTTATTGCCAAATTCAGACTTAAATTGAAGAAAGTAGGGAAAACCACTAGACCATTCAAAACTCTCCAAGCCAGCTTCAGCAATACGTGAACTGTGAACTTCCAGATGGTCAAGCTGGTTTTAGAACAGGCAGAGGAACCAGAGATCAAATTGCCAACATCTACTGGATCATCGAAAAAGCAAGAGAGTTCCAGAAAAACATCTATTTCTGCTTTATTGACTATGCCAAAGCCTTTGACTGTGTGNACACGCTAGTAAAGTAATGCTCAAAATTCTCCAAGCCAGGCTTCAGCAATACGTGAACTGTGAACTTCCAGATGTTAAGTTGGTTTTAAAAAAGGCAGAGGAACCAGAGATCAAATTGCCAATATCCGCTGGATCATCGAAAAAGCAAGAGAGTTCCAGAAAAACATCTATTTCTGCTTTATTGACTATGCCAAAGCCTTTGACTATGTGGATCACAAGAAACTGTTGAAAATTCTGAAAGAGATGGGAATACCAGACCACCTGACCTGCCTCTTGAGAAACCCATATGCAGGTCAGGAAGCAACAGTTAGAACTGGACATGGAACAACAGACTGGTTCCAAATAGGAAAAGGAGTATGTCAAGGCTGTATATTGTCACCCTGCTTATTTAACTTCTATGCAGAGTACATCATGAGAAATGCTGGGCTGGAAGAAGCACAAGCTGGAATCAAGACTGCCAGGAGGAATATCAATAAGCTCAGATATGCAGATGATACCACCCTTATGGCAGAAAGTGCAGAGGAACTAAAAAGCCTCTTGATGAAAGTGAAAGCGGAGAGTGAAAAAATTGGCTTAAAGCTCAACATTCAGAAAATGAAGATCTTGGTCCCATCACTTCATGGGAAATAGATGGGGAAACAGTGGAAATAGTGTCAGACTATTTTTTTGGGCTCCAAAATCACTGCAGATGGTGACTGCAGCCATGAAATTAAGACGCTTACTCCTTGGAAGAAAAGTTATGACCAACCTAGATAGCATGTTGAAAAGCAGAGACATTACTTTGCCGACTAAAGTCCGTCTAGTCAAGGCTATGGTTTTTCCAGTGGTCATGTATGGATGTGAGAGTTGGACTGTGAAGAAGGCTGAGTGCCGAAGAATTGATGCTTTTGAACTGTGGTGTTGGAGAAGACTCTTGAGAGTCCCTTGGACTGCAAGGAGATCCAACCAGTCCATTCCAAAGATCAACCCTGGGATTTCTTTGGAAGGAATGATGCTACAGCTGAAACTCCAGTACTTTGGCCACCTCATGAGAAGAGTTGACTCACTGGAAAAAGACTCTGATGCTGGGAGGGATTGGAGGCAGGAGGAGAAGGGGACAACAGAGGATGAGATGGCTGGATGGCATCACTGACTCGATGGACATGAGTCTGAGTGAACTCCGGGAGTTGGTGATGGACAGGGAGGCCTGGTGTGCTGTGAATCATGGGGTTGCAAAGTGTCGGACACGACTGAACGACTGAACTGAATTGAAAAATATAGTGCAGGGAAATGCCATTTCATGGCTGCTTTTCTTACTGCTGACTTCATGTCCCTGCAGGAAGAGAAAACTAATTTTGCTTTATAAACTAAACCTTCAGTTTTACGGCATGACACACACAACTCGGGAAGGTTCTAAGCAACATGCTTGGTGGAAAGTAAAGGCAATAAGGGAGAAGATGTAGGAGTTTTTACTCACTCCGTTGACCATGAGGAGCACAAGGCCATTGTCAGTTGGTGTTCTAACTTCGATGTCAAAGCGAGTCACCTGACCAAACTTCCCTCTCCTCGTGATATCTCTCACTATGGCATAACTAGAGCCATCAAAGAAATAGCTGGCAGCCCGACTCTGCGTAAAGGCCAGTTTGTCTCTGAAATAAAAATGCAAGGATCATATAAACATGACAGTATCTGTTATGCTTTCAGATGAGGTTCTTTTCAACACATTCTCATGATATTTTCCATGGGTCTTACAGCATTTAAATGAAGTCCTGATGTCTGCATGTGAGACATAAAGAAGCATTTAAAAAAAAACTGTGATGTATTTTTTCCCTTAGCACCCTGTGTGCCTAGATAACAGAAGGTTCTAGTGAGACGCTAGTTTCTGTTATCCAAAACCAAAGCTGCAATTTCGGAGTTTAACTTTTTAATAATTGTGCATGCTCATTATGCTAGAGAAGAATTGAAAAGCTGTTTACATGCAGGACTATTGAGGAGTTTCAAAATTCATTTTCCTCAAGAAAAGACTAAAAACCTGAATATTGACCCACACTGTCCTACTTGCAGCTCTTGCATAGCCATCAAATTTTTAGTGCTCTTAGCATGCTTTTACCTGGCACAGGGCACTGATCTGGAGGGGTCCATATTATAGATGTGCTTAAAGTTGTACAAGCTGATCACATCATTGTTCAAAGTGGCCAATTCCAGGCAGCCAACAAAGCCAGGCAGGTTTAAGCTAGCAGGGAGCTGTGAAACAAAGTGAGGTCAGTTCTCCCATGACTTCATTTCATCCAGTTCACACAGATCAGGCTGGGAGACAAAGGTCAAGGGGACCTTCCCATTGACAGAAATATCATACTAGACCTGAGTTTGTGTCTATTCTATGCCAAACCATTCAGATATAGAATGATTGTTCAGTTGTTCATACCTTAGCAGAGAGGGTGTGGGTTTACTGAGCATATACTATGTGCCAGTCACTCGCCTGACAATGCATTCATGACCAAAGTCAATCCTCACACTAGCTCCATGAGGTAGGTATTCCTGTCCTCACACAAAAAGAGAGGATGTAATTCTCAGAGAAGTTCAATAATGTGCCTCTAACTAGTGAGTAATAGTTCTGCACCTGAAATTGTAGGTCAACTCTTTATCTTCTTGGGCCCTTCCTGAATCTGCCCTTCATCAGGTCTCATCTGTCTCCCTAGATCCTACCCCTCCCACATCCCAGGTATTTCATTTCCTGCTTGTGTATTGGCTGAAATAACTGAGTTTTTGAAACTGTCATCTGTAAACCTGAAGACTAGCTATAAATCTACAAGGTACAGGCATTCTTGCAGTAGGTGGGGTAATATTAATTATAAATGCATGTATCAGGATGAAATACATTTGATATTCAAGTTTTAGCTATAGCATGAAAGTATCTGACACTATGAAAATACGTGTAGCAGAGATCAGATTTACACAGCATATTTATAGACGCTGATTCAGAATTCTACCACCCACTGACCTAAACTCTTTTTTTAAGGTATCAAGGTTTCCAATCAACCCCGAGTCACTGTAGGTGTTATGGACTTCTAAAAACAATCATTGTAGATTTGCAATTAAGCAAAAATATGGCTGGATAGCTCACCTTGAAGTTTGATGGCACGCCCCCAACATAAAACACAGTGTCTTCGGGATTCAGATCCAACAAGGAGTCATCTCCAGCAAATTCCCCCTTTTTAATAAACTTTTCCTCTGCAGTGCTACTTAGACTTGGGACTGTTAAAAACACCTTTCCATGTTTTCCTACCCTGTTCAGATAAAGAATTTTCACTCCTTAGCAGCCAGATAATTTGTATAAAATACATTATTTGTTTTTATTTTTAGATGTCAAAATGTGAAAATCCCTTCATCACAGACTTGGTGACTTGATTTTGTCATTTTCATAAGCATTGACAGAGTGTCAACAATCAATGGGAAGGGGAGAAACCACATTCTACCTTGGAACTGGATTTGTGGATTGGCCAGATTAGAAAAAAACAACTAATCAGATTTCTATTTAGAAGTGAAGACTATTTTTTCTAATTTTTTGTTTTCTACTAAGGTACTTGTGAAGAAATACATAAATAATGGAAGAAAAGAGGAGCAACATCCACAGAAAGACTGTGTGTATGTACCTGTGTGTGTATGAGTGCATGCAATAGATTTCTTATGAAATGTGCAGATCAGCCCTGCGTCATGGACTCACTTTACCTTTCAATCTTGACAATGCTGAAGTAAGCAGGCCAGGTACTGACAGGCTTGGAGTCCAGGGGAATCTCTACATCCTTAGTTCCCAAATTATAAATGTACACCAGGTTGTCATTTTTGATTGCAAGACCCATGTACTCTTTTTTGGCCTGAAATGTTAAAAGTCTTGTAAATAAAATTCATATGAATGAATATCATCTTTTGTTCTCATTTCTTTAAAGGACAATTGGCAATCTAAATGTTTGGCTGTCTGTAAGGCATATCTGTCTTGAATTATTACCACAGTGCCTGTTAGACTGGGCAGTGCCTCCTCCTTTCCAGCCACCCTATGGCTGCATCAGTGTGAGGCCCCTGCCCACTACCCACCCCCCACCACACCCCTCTGTGCCTGTCTAAGTATACCCTGGACAGGAAGGCAAGCAACTCTGGGCTTGTGGACATTTGATGGCTGCCCAGAAGGTGCTAACCTTGTTTCGTTAATCTGGGAATATAATGCCGCCTGCCAATACTGACTGCTATGTACCTTCAAGCAGGGTTCAGCATTAAATATAGTAAGTCTCTGTACTCTNGCTGCTATGTGTTAAGCCTGTCTCTTATACACATCTAGATGTGTATAAGAGACAGGTGCTAACCTTGTTTCGTTAATCTGGGAATATAATGCCGCCTGCCAATACTGACTGCTATGTACCTTCAAGCAGGGTTCAGCATTAAATATAGTAAGTCTCTGTACTCTGGATGTCTTTGAAATGCAGTATTCAGACTCCTGAGTTTGCAGTGTAAGGGTGATATGAGGAAACCATAGAAATATCCCCCACAGAGGAAGAATTACCTGTCCCACACAAAGAAGGAATTGCTACTTTAGTCTTGGCCTTTTGATCTATAACTTCTGAGGTACTAGAATGGGAATTTTGTTTGTTCGCACAGGTAGTTTTTTTGGCAAGAGAAAAGCACTTATCTTTCCTTTTAATATAATTCCATCTTTTAAAACCACTTGCTCTTACGTTTTTGCTTCCGAGGTACAGGATGAACTGATCTGCAGTCACAGCCAGTTCCGATTGCTTCACAGGAGGAGGCTTCATGTACAGGCTCAGAGATGTATAGGTCTTTAAGTCATCCATGCTGGCTCTGGGGTGCACCTCGACTGCCGACTGGCCATCAAACATCATGGAGACTTGGATCTGAAGTTAGAAAATTAGTTCATTAAAATGCAGAAGTACAGAAATGGGCACAGTGCCTTCCCCCGGGCTCAGTGGGCTTCTCTCATTTCTTATGAGGTCTCTGAGCTTTACTCATGACCTCCAAGCCTTTGTTTACTTATGTCCTCATCTTGTTGGAGAAAGGATTTAAAGAAGATAATACAGCTTAAATTTAAAGCTAGGTGAAAGAAAGCAAAACAAAAAGGCAACAAAGTAGGTCTAAGAATGAGGGTTAAATATGAATCCCACAATGAACTATATATTTGGTTAAAGTGAACTAAACAGCTTGAAAGGATACTTTGTTACACAATTCACAAGGTCTATAAATTTAACAACTAATTGATCAGGAGAATAATAACTAATATTGGGTTCTAATACAGCTAGGACCTTCTCCCTAGGGTCTTCAAAAGAGGCGCAATGGTGAGGCTGTGAGCAGTATCCTAGACCATGTTTAGACAGTTCGGAGAGGTCTAGACCCAGCTCCTAAGTCTTATATGAGGTCTTGAAACTTGGCTCTACCACTTACTAGCTATGGAACCATGAGCAAATCACTTAAACTGCAGTTTCCTCATTATTAAATGAGGACAAAAGATTTATTAAGAGGATGAAACAAGGAACTTTAAAGTGTTTTCCAGTGTCTGGCTCTATCATAATAACAGTAATGATGACTTCATTAAGATATTCCTTATAATAATCCTTAGAAAAGTATCACAATGAAGCACAGTTCAGAAAATGCATTTCTAAGAGGCCCAATATAACATGCTGACCTGGTCTGATTCAAGGTGATTTTCAGAATATTCAGAAGTGGAAGGACTGTGTATATTCATGCCATTATGCAAATATTTATGAATAATTAGATAAATTACATAAATTGACTAATATTAATTTAGTTAATATTGATGGCAAGTGAGTTCAAGAGTATATTTCCAAGTGCCTAAAGTGCAGCTGTCCTATGTTGCCAGTTGAGAAGAATACAATACATCTTAGTAAATAATCAAGTAGTATATGGGCTTAAAGTCTGTAAAAATTGAGAGTCTGAAAAAGATATCTATCTGTATTAGAAAGCATCTTGCTTTGGGGAGCTGTGTGGGTTCCCAAAGGCATTGCCAGGACTTTCTTCAGAAAATGGTTTTAGGTGATTAAGGCTCCTAAATTCCACTCCATAGAAATGAAAGTACCAGAAGGCATTCACAGAAACCTAGCTTTGGAAATGCCATTTACTGACAATAAATCTTTTCTGAAATGTTCTCCAAGGTATCTAAAAGGTGATTTGCGGCGTAGGGCTTATTACCATATATTATTTAAAAGTTGGGTATGTTTAGCAATAATAATTTCCTTCATTATGAAACAGTTGATTTCCAATTCTTAATTCTGTCAGTAGTTAGGGCCAATAGTCTGTTCAGGTTGACTTGCAATTGAGAAAATAAAACCAACCAAAAAATAATTTGGTTGTTAAAAAAATCATGCTGGTCTATAAATGAATAAAAAACTAATTAGAAAAGGGGCCAAGAACAAGCCCTGTTGTGCCACAGTGAAAATGTTAATTGTTGTGTTAGGATATTTCCTATCAATGCTGGCACTAGTTACAGTGTTGTGTTGCTTCTGTGTAGCATGTCAGAATGGGGACTTTGTTGAAATTGTTCAGTTTAGCTGCTATGTGTTAAGCCTGTGGAGAGGTCAGTAAAAGTTTTGTATCATCTATGCTGTGCCAGAGAATTCTTTGAAAAGGCAGATGAGCAAGAGTATTCCATTTGGCAATTACACAAAGATAGCTTTTAGGATAATGAAAATAAAATAAAATTGAGTCTTTAATTGGGGTTGGCCTTCTTTGATTCCTTTTGCTCTATGACCTATGTTGACTAGGCTAAAAGTATACCTCTGAATCTTGGTTACACATTAGAATCACTGAGGACCTTAAAAAACAAACAAACAAACAAAAAAACCCACAGGTTTTGAGCCCTCATCTAGAGAGCCTGATTATTGCTTTATGGTTGGGACCAGGAATTGGTTTTCAAATCTCTTCGCTGAGTCTAATGAACAGATGGAGCTGAGAACTATCAAGCTGGAATATACAGCAGAAAGTTTCCAGCTCTGGAAGCTGCCCAAGGATCTAAGCTTAGCCTCACGTTGTCCTTATCACCGAGTGACTGATAATGACTCTTCACTGGTTACCTTGCTGGCAACACTTCTGGTCTGAGCAATGAGCTCTCGGATCCTTTGGATGCTGGCAGAAACATTGCTTGCAGGCCGCTTCTGTTCTACGGTACGAAGCTGATCCAGGAGCTGAGGGACAACCTCTGTCAGGTTTCCAACTGTGGTTAATAAAAATGAATCATTTGAGTAGATATCTCAGTAGTTAAGCGTACTTCAGCAATAAGGTGAAGAGATAACAAATGCATGGTTACTTCTGGTAGAACTATAAGAAACTATATTTAATTCTAAGAAATTAATAGTTAAGTCCAAAGTATAATCAGTTTCTATCCTGCGATGTTTACAATACATGCTGCTGCTGCTGCTGGTGCTAAGTCGCTTCAGTCGTGTCCGACTCTGTGCGACTCCATAGACAGCAGCCCACCAGGCTCCCCGTCCCTGGGATTCTCCAGGCAAGAACACTGGAGTGGGTTGCCATTTCCTTCTCCAATGCATGAAAGTGAAAAGTGAAAGTGAAGTCACTCAGTCGTGTCCGACCCTCAGCGATCCCATGGACTGCAGCCTTCCAGGCTCCTTTGTCCATGGGATTTTCCAGGCAAGAGTACTGGAGTGAGTTACAATACATATTGATCTATAAATTGTATGCAGAGCAAGCTGACATACAATGTACATTTCTAAAGGGCGGGACCCATGACAAATACACAGATGTTTCACTAGCACAAGTTCTGCTTACGTTTCTAACTGATATAACAGGTCAAAAGAAATGCTGGGCAAGGTGGGGTGGGTGGGAAGGTTTTTTCCTAAGATGCCTGTTCACTTATCACAATGCCACTGCAGTGGTCTCAGCGGAAGCAGAGCTGGATGGAAGAAATAAGGGAGTGTGCCCAGAAAAGTGGCAGTTGTGCCAAGGTTGGGGGTCATGATCTATGATCCTAGATGAAGGTGATGAGCAGTATGAGCAGACCATACTGATTTTTAAGGTTATTTTCTTTTTGTGTGTGTGGGGGGAGGGGTTGGGAGGAGGAGGGGATATATAATTTACACAGAGAAAAGAGCACAAATCATGAGGATACAACTTGATGAAAAAAAAAAAAAATCCAAAACAGAGAATAGCATAGCTTTCTTAAAAGTTTCATGGACTGAAGCAGTGGTTCCCCAGACCAGCAAAATGGGGATGGGGTCCAGGTGGTTCTGATGCACACTCGTGTTTGAGAACCACTGGAGTAGAAAACAAATACTTTTGGGCAAACTCCTAGCTAAGGGCAGGGCATGGTCACTGAGCATAAGCAGCTGAACAAAAGCAAGCCTCTTCCTGGAGCCAAATTAAACTCAGATTCAGGAGAACAGGGCTTCCCTGGAGGCTGAGCTGGTAAAGAATCCACCTGTAATGCGGGAGACCTGGGTTTGATCTCTGGGTTGGGAAGATCCCCTGGAGAAGGGAAAGGTTACCCACTCCAGTATTCTGGCCTGGAGAATTCCATGGACTGTACAGTCCATGGGGTCGAAAAGAGTCAGACATGACTGAGCTACTTTCATTTTCATACTTCAGGAGACTATTTCAGTGAGGACCTAGGAAATATCTCTTTTCTGTACTTAGGAAACAAACTGCTTCTCCAACAAAAGGAAAGAAATTAGGTAAATAATTAGCTACTATCAGTTTAGTATGTTTATTAATACAGAGGTAAATGTATGTTATTTGGATCTCTGACCACAAGAGCCATACCATAAAATGACTATTATTATACAGTATAATAGTCTTCAACATTAAAGGCAGTAGAGTACATTTAAAGCATTACATTAAATGTTGGTCATGAAAATGTGTACAAATCAGGGTTTCTCTCCCCTTGATTCTCTCAGAGAAATGAAGCCACTTTAGAGTCTTTATGAATTCTCATATCACATTATGCTTTTTTATTACTTGTTTTGTATGGCAACCCACTCCAGTATTCTTGCCTGGACAGAGGAGCCTGGTGGGCTATAGTCCATGGGGTCACAAAGAGTCAGATATGACTGAGCGACTAAGCACATAAGCTAACTTCTACAACATTCTAATCTAAAACTAANTGTATGGCAACCCACTCCAGTATTCTTGCCTGGACAGAGGAGCCTGGTGGGCTATAGTCCATGGGGTCACAAAGAGTCAGATATGACTGAGCGACTAAGCACATAAGCTAACTTCTACAACATTCTAATCTAAAACTAAAAAAACAAAAAAAAACAAAAACCAAACTGCTTCTTAATGAAAGATATGCAGGGTTTAATGGCCAGTTTCTCAATTGGATGCAAGTTGTGAAGTTGCTAGGTGATACCTGCATCTCTGGCAGAGTCCACGGCAGTGTTGTAAGCAGAAGAGTCAAAACTTTGAAGATTCTGTGACCAGTTGGTTAGATTGCTAGCCATCGGAGCAGTTGCCTCCTGGACTTCCACTGTGGTCTTGTTGGCTTCCGCAGTGATCAGCTGGGACTGACCCAGGCGCTGCTGAGCATCACCTTCACACAGAGCACAAGGACATTTATTTTGCAAAGAAGTAGGGCCTTTGATGGGATCATGAATACTCATTTAATCACTGGGATGAAACAGACCTCAAATTCAGGCTTTTCAGTCTAACTGAGACCTTTACATGCATGTTGCTGCTGCTAAGTCACTTCAGTCGTGTCCAACTCTGTGTGACCCCATAGACGGCAGCCCACCAGGCTCCCCCATCCCTGGGATTCTCCAGGCAAGAACACTGGAGTGGGTTGCC
>SJYX01001003.1:356845-367637 GCA_006410675.1 Oreotragus oreotragus | reverse complement strand
GGGGGTCCTGGCACCTCCTGTTATGGCGGGATGTCCTCCTCCTCTCTGACCCTCAACATGTGCCATATCTCCCTGGCCACAAGGCTGGGAAATCTGTTACTCCTGACCTCTAAATCAAAGAGGGTTTAGCCCTGCCACAGTTGTTGCCTGAAAATGTCCACAGGAGACAAAGTCCAACTACTCACTCTGTTCTTGTCATTTCCATCTTGAAGAGCCAACAGGAGGCTGCTTGTAACTATCTAGCCTAGAGCCCACCTGCCTCCTTCCTCAGGAAATGTAAACAGAAGTCTAGTTGTAAATGCCCAGCCTGGAGCCTGCTAGCTCCTACCTCAGGACCATATGGGGCTCCTGGGAATAAAGGCTTTTTTCTGTCCCCTGTTCCTTTTTCAAAAGTATTTTTTAATACCAAAAACATTTTGTACTGGGGTGTAGCCAAGTAATGATGTTGCGGTAGTTTCAGGTCAACAGCGAAGGGACTGAGTCACGCATGTGCACGTGTCCATTCTCCCCAGAGTCCCATCCCATCCAGGCTGCACCCAACACTGAGCAGATTCCCTGTGTCTACAGCAGGTCCTGGCTGCTTTTCCATTTTAACAGTGTGTACATTTACATATAGCAGTGTGTACATGACCTCCCAAAGTCCGTAGCTATTGCTTCCCCTGGCAACCATAAATCCATTTCCTAAGTCTGTGAGTCTCCTTCTGATTTGTAAGTAAGTTCAGTTCTGTCCCTTGTTTTTTGTATCCAGACTCCAGCTTCCATTACCTGCTCTGAGTTCCAAAGGGCAGCTTCAAGCAGTTGCTGCTCACAGAACTTGAAACTCCCATCCTCTGCCCACCTGATGTGAAGAGCTGACTCATCTGAAAACACCCTGATGCTGGGAAAGATTGAGGCAGGAGGGGAAGGGGATGGCAGAGGATGAGATGGTTGGATGGCATCACCGACTCAGTGGACATGAGTGTGGGGGGACTCCGGGAGTTGGTGATGGACAGGGAGGCCTGGCGTGCTGCCGTCCACTGGGTCGCAAAGAGTCAGACACGACTGAGAACTGAACTGAACGGAATCATGGAAAGAGCTGCTGAGAAGCCTCCTGAGGCAAAATTAAAAGGACCAGAGACCCTTTAAGTTTTAATCTTTGTCAAGATGAGGAGACCAAAAGCCTGAGGCCGTGCACACAACCTGATATGTCAGCAACTGCTCCCTTGAACAGTTGCCATAAAACTCCTCACTGAACTCGCCTGGGCTGGGACTCAGGTTCAATGGCAGGAGCCCGCTCTGTCCCCTGGGCCTGGCAAAGCAATAAAACTGTTCTTTCCTCCTCCACCCAGAACTCTGCCTCTGAGTTTGGACTCCACACTGGTGTTCAGAGAGGCTGAGTTTTCAGGATCGCTTCCTGTTAATGCAGGTGTGACCGATCCAGATAGCAGGAGTTGGATGGGTGACAACTTAATCAGTAGTAGACAAAAGAGACCTCATTTCTATCCTTTATTTATTGATTATTTTGTCTGTGCTGGGTCTTCTCTGCTGTATGTGAGTTCTCTCTATTTGCGGGGAGTGGGGGCTACTCTCCGGTTGGGGCACAGGGGCTGCTGCCTGCCATGGCTTCAGGCTCTCGAGTGCAGGCTCAGTAGTTGTGGACACAGTCTCAGCTGCTCTGAGGCATGTGGAATCTTCCTGAACCAGAGACTGAACCTGTGTCTTCTGGATTGAAAGGTGGATTCTTATCCACTGGACCACCAGGGAAGTCCCCTAGATGTCATTTCTTCTCAGGAGAATTTGCCTGACACCCGGTCAGGACCTGGCCCTTTGGGGAGACGTGCAGTCAGGCTCCAGTGGCCTCCTTTAACTAAGTAGGTCTTAACTTTTTTTGTAGTGAAACAAGTAAAGTGTACACTTAATCCATGTATCTTATACGGGTACGTATTTTATGTATATTGATTATACATGTACACACATACTTCACTTTTTGCCAATGCTGCCTTTTTCACAAATTGTGGATTTGTGGCCACTATGTTGTCAGTTAATGTTCACCATATCTTAGAAAAAAAATATTTTTATTTATTTATTTTTGAACAAAACGGAAAGTTTTATTGGCAGTGATATTGTGTTGCTTAAACTCTGGTTGCCTTGGTTACTCTTGAAATATTAAAATAATCTGGGCTTTTAGATAGTGAGGACTGCTGCTGCTGCTAAGTCACTTCAGTCGTGTCCGACTCTGTGTGACCCCATAGACGGCATCCCACCAGGCTCCCCCATCCCTGGGATTCTCCAGGCAAGAATACTGGAGTGGGTTGCCATTTCCTTCTCCAATGCATGAAAGAGAAAAGTGAAAGTGAAGTCGCTCAGTCTGTCCGACTGATAGTGACCCCATGGACTGCAGCCCACCAGGCCACTCCGTCCATTGGATTTTCCAGGCAAGAGTACTGGGGTGGGGTGCCATTGCCTTCCCCGTTACATGTATGTTAATCATGGTGTAAGTTAGGTGCATAAGAATATTGTAAACAGTATTGACAAATGAGATTGAAAGACTCTAAAGTCTCAATAAAATCATGTAGTTCATTTAAAACATTTTCAAATTAGAGGTAATTTTTTTTTAAAGAGTAATATTACTTCAGGTTAGAGACCTGGTGAGAAAACTATACAAAATGTGCATGAGATACTAACTCATAAAATGTTTGCCTGAANCGAGTGAGGACTAGTGTTCTACTTATTTTGGGCCCATGATGGTATTAATTAAACACTCTCTAGGGCTGGGGAAGAGGAAATTTATGAGCTGTCTAGAAGGGAGTATGGCTGTGGCAGCCAGCAGTTTGGTTAATTTCTGAGCCCAAAAGACAATAACATCATTGGTATGGAGGATCATTGTCATTGAGACAGATATGAGTCCTTTTCTGAATGTTTCCGGTGCACAAACGCACATCTCTGACCGATTATTTAAAGTTATTATTTTAGAATAGAACAGGGAGCACCCAATGGTCCTCACCCATGTCTGTTCATTTGTTCTTTTTTTTCACTTATTTATTTTTTATTTTTATTTAAAATTTTATTTTTACTTTATTTACTTTACAATACTGTATTGGTTTTGCCATACATTGACATGAATCTGCCATGGGTGTATACAAGCTCNGTGTTGGAGAAGACTCTTGAGAGTCCCTTGGACTGCAAGGAGATCCAACCAGTCCATTCTGAAGGAGATCAACCCTGGGATTTCTTTGGAAGGAATAATGCTAAAGCTGAAACTCCAGTACTTTGGCCACCTCATGCGAAGAGTTGACTCATTGGAAAAGACTCTGATGCTGGGAGGGATTGGGGGCAGGAGGAGAAGGGGACGACCGAGGATGAGATGGCTGGATGGCATCACAGACTCGATGGACGTGAGTCTGAGTGAACTCCGGGAGTTGGTGATGGACAGGGAGGCCTGGCATGCTGCAATTCATGGGGTCACAAAGAGTCAGACATGACTGAGTGACTGAACTGAATACTTAGAGGGGATTTTAACAATTTCACTTCCACCAGTTGTTTTCAGAGTCTTTCCTATGAATTTTAATATGAAAGGTACCCAATGTATTTATTATTTTTGTCACACACTGGCAACCTCTTTAACATCCAGGAAGACTAGATGTTGTAAACTTGGACATTTATGCCTTATGTACAGCAATAGGATCAAACTAGTCAATCCTAAAGGAAATCAACCCTTGGAAGGACTGATGAGGAAGCTGAAGCTCCAGTTACTTTGGCTACCTGATGCGAAAAGCTGACTCACTGGAAAAGACTCTGATGTTGGGAAAGACTGAAGGCAGGAGAAGGAGATGACAGAGGATGATGAGATGGTTGGACGGCACCGACTCAATGGACATGAGTTTGAGCAAGCTCCAGGAGATGGTGAAGGACAGGGAAGCCTGGTGTGCTGCAGTCAGGAAATCAACCCTGAATATTCATTAGAAGGACAGATGCTGAAGCTGAAGCACCAATACTCTGGCCACCTGTTTCGAAGAGCTGACTCATTGGAATAGACCCTGATGCTGGGAAAGACTGAAGGCAGAAGGAGAAGGAGATGACAGAGGATAAAATGGTTGTATGGCCTTACCATCTCAATGGACACGAGTTTGAGCAAACTCTGGGAGTTGATGTACAACAGGGAAACATGACCTGCTGCAGTCCATGGGGTTGCAAAGAGTCAGACATGACTGAGCAACTGAACAAAAACATATATAAATAATACAGTTTATAGAGTTTTTAATATAATAAAAACTTTCATTTAATGGAAGCTTTTATTATATAAAAATGTATATGTATTTATATATATATAAAATATATAAATATAATAGTTTTTATTCATTCTTCCTTAGATCTAAATTCTCATTTTGATCTCTATTTATTTATATCATCTTTTAATTTCTTCAGTAGTGTACCATAGTTTGATGTGTAAAGATCTTAGCATCTTTCATCAGATTTATTCCTAGGTATTTTGTTACGGCAAACAGTGTTATTTTAAAAGTTAATTTCTAATTGTTTTACACAGAATTAAACCAGGTACTTACACAATGAATTGATAATGTGGGTCATCCTTGTCTTATTTCCAATCCTAATGGGGAAGCTTTCAATATTTCAGTATGAATATATGCTTGCTGAATATTATTTTATTCTTTCTTGTTAGGTTATAGTTTCCTTCTATTCTTAGTTTGCTATGAGTTTTTTTAAAACATGAGTGGGTACTGAATTTTGTTAAATGATCTTCCTGCACATAGTGAGATAAGCATATGAGTGGGCTCCTATGTTTGGTAAATGTGGTGAATTGCTACTAATGTTTTAAATGTTAAAATATTGAAATTCTGGAATAAACCTAACCTGATCATGTATTACCAATTTTATGTATGCTAGATTTGACTGGCTAATTTTTTGATAGGATTTTCACATCTTTGTTCCTGAGAGAATTTGGCTTATATTTTTCCTTGTTTATAATGTCCTTAGGATTTGATGTCTAAATTTTGTTGACTTCATAGAAAAACAGAGGATTTCCAATTTTTCTATTTTCTGGAAGAATTTATACACTAATGGAGTTACTTCTTCAAGTGTTTTGGAGAATTCCCTAGCGGAGCCATCTGAGCCTTGAGATTTTCTTATGGGAGGGCTTAATTACTGATTAGATTTATTATATATATGCACATACATACAGTTCTCCAGATTACATACACCAGATTTTCCATTCATTCTAGTACCTGTTTTGATTATAAGTCTTTTCCTTGAAAAATAAGTCTCGAAAATGTGCTTGTAGCATAGACCTTAATTGGGGCTATCTTGGCACAAATCTAAACAAGTCACGATGTAAAATCTCGTCACCTAAACTGAAGGATCAACTTCCCAAGAATTGTTTCATGCTTTGTTTACTTCCAAAGGATCAAGAAATGTATGTTTCTTGACAGATAAGTAATTTCTTCACTTCTCATTCTTCTTTTCCTTCTCTCTAATGGGCTTACAGATATACACTCTCCCATGGTATACTGTCTCTTTTCAATTATATAGAATTGGTGTGCTTGGTTTCATTGCACAATTATTTTTTTCCCATACATGTGTGTAACGGGTATATATAGGTGATGCTTAGTTGATTCTGTCAACATACTTTGTACCAAGTACAAGATAACTAAAGTACAAGCGCTTCTTTCTTATTTCCTCTGGTTTGTGTCAATAATTCCCCAGAATTCAAGGAGGGTCTTAAACATTTTTGTAGTTGTTTTGCGCCTTCTCTCCTTTTAGTTTCAACTTTTTAATATTGTGATACAGCAGTCTATTCACTCTTTCTTTTGGGTCTGTTACTGCAAAAAACACTGGCTGATATATCGAGGCTAAATATATTTAACTATATTTGGAGTCTGATAAAAATAGAAGAAAGAAAATCTATTTGGGGCTGGATGTTTAAAAGAAGAAATGCTTCATTAAAATGTCTGTCCTATTTGGAACTTACTGTCTTACATAAACATTTTTGATTTTACAAATGAATTCAGTAGAAGATTTTAAAAAATAGTAGCTTCCTGAGTTTATTGCAGATTGCTAACTATTTGACATAATGAAGAAAAGGAAACCTGGTAAATAAAGATTACTGATCATTGGAACTCATCTGAAATTACAATATAACTCGAGATGAATATAATTCAGTTTGAAAATGTGAATTTATATTACAAACACTCATATTTTCTAAAGGGAAGCAAGTTCTGAGCCACACAGTCCAAAGTTCCCATAGGTGTCTCTTTTCCAAATAAACATATGAAGGGATTTAACCAAACAAATCATGAAATAGGTGACCAGATCTGCAAAATATTCAGAGACCAAACCAGAGAGACTAATCTACACATAAAATATGCAACTTTGAAGAGATAGCATTATTTGAATAGAAAAACTGCTTTCATGGNCGGTTTCCTGGGACCTCCATGCTTACCCGAAAGTAGTCCTACCTCTGTTCCTTAGCTGTGTCTATTTTTAAGCTTTATTTAAAAAATGATAAAATATTATAATTTTTATATCTTTTGTATCACTGTCTTAATTTCTGTACAGTTAAAAGTCTTGAGTAGTTTAAATTTTCCAACTGCTTTTTAATTCTTTAAGACTGTGCTGGCTATTCTTGCCTACCCTTTCCATGCCCATTTCCAAAGAAATTCTAGAAACATCCCGTATGTGTATATACAGTTCTGGTATTTTAATTGCAATTATACTGAATCTATAGATATATTCTGGCAGAAACTCTTAGTTTTACAAATTCAAATCTTCCACTTAATGTAAGTTATTATATAAAAATTATATTTATATATACAATGTTAATATATGTATATAAATAATACATTACACTCATAAACAATTGCACTCCTTTCACATGCTATCAAGGTGATGTTCAAAATCCTTCAAGCTAGGCTTCAATAGTACATGAACCAAGAACTTCTATATTTACAAGCCAGATTTAGAAAAGACAGAGGAACCAGAGATCAAATTGCCAACATCCACTGGATCATAGAAAAAGCAAGAGAGTTCCAGAAAAACATCTACTTCTGCTTCATTGACTATGCTAAAGCCTTTGACTGTGTGGGTCACAATAAACTGTGGAAAATTCTTCAAGAGATGGGAATACCAGACCACCTTATGTGCCACCTAACCTGTATGCAGGCCAAGAAGCAACAATTAGAACCAGACAAGGAACAATGGACTGGTTCAAAATTGGAAAAGGAGTACGTCAGACTGTATACTGTCATCCTGCTTATTTAACTTATATGCAGAGTACCTCATGAGAAACGTTGGGCTGAATGAAGTACAAGCTGGAATCAAGATTGCTGGAAGAAATATTAATAACCTCAGATGTGCAGATGACACCACCCTTATGGCAGAAAGCCAAGAGGAACTAGAGAGCCACTTGATGAAGGCAAAAGAGGAGAGTGAAAAAGTTGGCTTAAAACTCAACATTCAGAAAACTAAGATCATGGCGTCCAGTCCCATCGCTTCATGGGAAATAGATGGGGAAACAATGGAAACAGTGACAGACTATTTTCTTGGGCTTCAAAATCACTGTGGATGGTGACTGCAGCCATGAAATTAAAAGATGTTTGCTCCTCAGAAGAAAAGCTATGACAAACCTAGACAATGTATTAAAAAAGAGAGACATTAGTTTGCTGACAAAGGTCCCTGTAGTCAAAGCTATGATTGGTCCAGTAGTCATAATGGATGTCAGAGTTGGACCATAAAGAAGGCTGAGTGCTGAAGAATTGATGCTTTCAAACTGTGATATTGGAGAAGACTCTTGAGAGTCTTCTCAAGGTCCAAAGGGACCTTGGATTGCAAGGAGCTCAAACCAGTCAATCCTAAGGGAAATCAACCCTGAATATTCATTAGAAGGACAGATGCTGAAGCTGAAGCACCAATACTCTGGCCACCTGTTTCGAAGAGCTGACTCATTGGAATAGACCCTGATGCTGGGAAAGACTGAAGGCAGAAGGAGAAGGAGATGACAGAGGATAAAATGGTTGTATGGCCTTACCATCTCAATGGACACGAGTTTGAGCAAACTCTGGGAGTTGATGTACAACAGGGAAACATGACCTGCTGCAGTCCATGGGGTTGCAAAGAGTCAGACATGACTGAGCAACTGAACAAAAACATATATAAATAATACAGTTTATAGAGTTTTTAATATAATAAAAACTTTCATTTAATGGAAGCTTTTATTATATAAAAATGTATATGTATTTATATATATATAAAATATATAAATATAATAGTTTTTATTCATTCTTCCTTAGATCTAAATTCTCATTTTGATCTCTATTTATTTATATCATCTTTTAATTTCTTCAGTAGTGTACCATAGTTTGATGTGTAAAGATCTTAGCATCTTTCATCAGATTTATTCCTAGGTATTTTGTTACGGCAAACAGTGTTATTTTAAAAGTTAATTTCTAATTGTTTTACACAGAATTAAACCAGGTACTTACACAATGAATTGATAATGTGGGTCATCCTTGTCTTATTTCCAATCCTAATGGGGAAGCTTTCAATATTTCAGTATGAATATATGCTTGCTGAATATTATTTTATTCTTTCTTGTTAGGTTATAGTTTCCTTCTATTCTTAGTTTGCTATGAGTTTTTTTAAAACATGAGTGGGTACTGAATTTTGTTAAATGATCTTCCTGCACATAGTGAGATAAGCATATGAGTGGGCTCCTATGTTTGGTAAATGTGGTGAATTGCTACTAATGTTTTAAATGTTAAAATATTGAAATTCTGGAATAAACCTAACCTGATCATGTATTACCAATTTTATGTATGCTAGATTTGACTGGCTAATTTTTTGATAGGATTTTCACATCTTTGTTCCTGAGAGAATTTGGCTTATATTTTTCCTTGTTTATAATGTCCTTAGGATTTGATGTCTAAATTTTGTTGACTTCATAGAAAAACAGAGGATTTCCAATTTTTCTATTTTCTGGAAGAATTTATACACTAATGGAGTTACTTCTTCAAGTGTTTTGGAGAATTCCCTAGCGGAGCCATCTGAGCCTTGAGATTTTCTTATGGGAGGGCTTAATTACTGATTAGATTTATTATATATATGTACATACATACAGTTCTCCAGATTACATACACCAGATTTTCCATTCATTCTAGTACCTGTTTTGATTATAAGTCTTTTCCTTGAAAAATAAGTCTCGAAAATGTGCTTGTAGCATAGACCTTAATTGGGGCTATCTTGGCACAAATCTAAACAAGTCACGATGTAAAATCTCGTCACCTAAACTGAAGGATCAACTTCCCAAGAATTGTTTCATGCTTTGTTTACTTCCAAAGGATCAAGAAATGTATGTTTCTTGACAGATAAGTAATTTCTTCACTTCTCATTCTTCTTTTCCTTCTCTCTAATGGGCTTACAGATATACACTCTCCCATGGTATACTGTCTCTTTTCAATTATATAGAATTGGTGTGCTTGGTTTCATTGCACAATTATTTTTTTCCCATACATGTGTGTAACGGGTATATATAGGTGATGCTTAGTTGATTCTGTCAACATACTTTGTACCAAGTACAAGATAACTAAAGTACAAGCGCTTCTTTCTTATTTCCTCTGGTTTGTGTCAATAATTCCCCAGAATTCAAGGAGGGTCTTAAACATTTTTGTAGTTGTTTTGCGCCTTCTCTCCTTTTAGTTTCAACTTTTTAATATTGTGATACAGCAGTCTATTCACTCTTTCTTTTGGGTCTGTTACTGCAAAAAACACTGGCTGATATATCGAGGCTAAATATATTTAACTATATTTGGAGTCTGATAAAAATAGAAGAAAGAAAATCTATTTGGGGCTGGATGTTTAAAAGAAGAAATGCTTCATTAAAATGTCTGTCCTATTTGGAACTTACTGTCTTACATAAACATTTTTGATTTTACAAATGAATTCAGTAGAAGATTTTAAAAAATAGTAGCTTCCTGAGTTTATTGCAGATTGCTAACTATTTGACATAATGAAGAAAAGGAAACCTGGTAAATAAAGATTACTGATCATTGGAACTCATCTGAAATTACAATATAACTCAAGATGAATATAATTCAGTTTGAAAATGTGAATTTATATTACAAACACTCATATTTTCTAAAGGGAAGCAAGTTCTGAGCCACACAGTCCAAAGTTCCCATAGGTGTCTCTTTTCCAAATAAACATATGAAGGGATTTAACCAAACAAATCATGAAATAGGTGACCAGATCTGCAAAATATTCAGAGACCAAACCAGAGAGACTAATCTACACATAAAATATGCAACTTTGAAGAGATAGCATTATTTGAATAGAAAAACTGCTTTCATGGGGTTCAACAACTCAATAATGACAAGACTGAGAAAATACGTTGCAAATTACTAAGGAGACTAAAATATTTTGTCATTGTATCACAAAGACCCACATATTCTGGTCTTCACAAACAAAAGCAATACACAAGTATGACAACATTTATCCAAAATATTTTACTACCGATATTCTAATTCTTTACTGTTAATATTCTAATTCTTTTCTAAAGAGCATATGTTAAGACTGCTGCTGCTGCTGCTGCTAAGTCACTTCAGTCGTGTCCGACTCTGTGTGACCCCATAGACGGCAGCCCACCAGGCTCCCCCGTCCCTGGGATTCTCCAGGCAAGAATACTGGAGTGGGTTGCCATTTCCTTCTCCAATGCATGAAAGAGAAAAGTGAAAGTGAAGTCGCTCAGTCTGTCCGACTGTTAGCGACCCCATGGACTGCAGCCCACCAGGCTACTCCGTCCATTGGA
>SJYX01001003.1:249031-355905 GCA_006410675.1 Oreotragus oreotragus | reverse complement strand
GTAAACAACTGGTTCTCAAACTGGCCAAGCAACAAACAGACAAACAAACAAGCAAGCCCAACCCTAAAAACAAACTATTAACACTGTATCCCAGCAACCCTGTCATGTGAAAGTGAACAAAAGGAAGTTACTCAGTCTGGAGATGTCTGCATTCTTACAACCAGGGCATTACCTGCTCAACTCATCAGCCTCTTGCTGAAGGTTCCGTGCATGGTCAACAGCTTCCTGAACTAAATCGTGACTGAGGTTGCTCAGGTTGGATAGTTTTCTTTGAAGTTCATTTTTGGCTCCATCTATTTCGGCATAAATCCCTGATGCATTCTAAAGAAAATATTGAAAAACACTGAATTTAGAGGGACTTAAAATATTTTTCCTAGGGAGCACCAAAGATAATCTCTATTCCTCCTTACTGTGAAGTTCAGTAAGCTTCAGGCCAGATCCAGAAGAGTCTAAAAGGCTATGCATGCATGTTTAGTTGATTTAATTGTGTCCGACTCTTTGTGACCCTATGGACTGTAGTCCACGAGGCTCCTCTGTCCGTGGGATTCTCCAGGCAAGAATACTGGAGTGGGTTGCCATGCCCTTCTCCAGGGGACTTAGGAATGAGCTCATCACCCCAGAGATGAGTAAGTTTTAGTAAAAATTTCATTTGTTTTTAAGAGTAACTAACAAGATTCAAAGCTAACCAGAATCATTTCACTTTTGTTTTTTCTTCCCGCTCCCAATGTTAGATGTGCTTGATTTAGCAGACTCAGGCCTCAGCCTTTGAAGTGCTTCTTTCCATGTGGTCATTAGGGTTGTCCTAAATGCAGCAACTGAGTAGAATACAAACTACAAAAAAGTGCGAAAAAGCAGAGGGCTCTGTGGCACCCTGTCCTCCTGCCTCAGTGCTGCCCACCTCTTCATGGTAAAATTAGAGTATTTACTTGTATTTTTTTATTTGGCAGCACCAGGCCTTTGTTGCGGCATTCAGGACCTTTTAGTTGTGGAATGTGGGATCTAGCTCCCAGACCAGGGATCAAACCCGCCTCCCTTCCCCCCTTAGCCACTGGACTACCAGAGAAGACCCCCTTCACGGTACAGTTTTAAAGGGCTTCTGAATTCTTCAAGAAAGGTTACATCATGTGTGATATAATTTTAGGGTGAAGCATATTTTATGGTAATAACTTCCTGAAAATTGGTATTTATAGCAAGCCTTTTTGATTAGCAAGAATATCCACTATATGTTTCCATGTAATTTTACTACATGGAAATTTTTTAAAACCACAATTTATTTTAAAATATCAAATAGCTGCTTTTTTTAATACCTTGACTATGAGCAAGAACTATTAAGGCAATATTCAAATGAAACAGAATTTCTTCTTTTTGTTTCTAGAATTTTGAAACCTCTGTTTACATGCAGAAACACTGTGTGAAAGGAGGGAAGCAGCTACAAATCAGAAGGCAGACAGGAAAGTGAAGATATTTACTAGAATCTGCCCTTGCTTGCAGCTCTCTGGCTTGATTGAGGAGGTTCTCGCTCTCATCTTTATGGTAAATGATCTGTGTATCAATCCCACTCACAGCCTACAAAGGAATTGGAAAGAGAAAGTAAGAATGACAGCAAAAGAAATCAAATTTTCATCGTTCTAGGATTTAATGCTTTATATTTTATCTGCTAAACACCAAACAAAATTCATACAGCTTCATTTTCATAGTTCAAAATGTAAACATAGGTCAAATGTAAACATGAGAAAATAATATCCTTGATATTTACAAGATAAATGGTTTTTGAAGAAAATTCAGTGAACTCAGAATAGTGCCTGGCCAAGGCCCCACCAAAGAAAGTGCTTGTCATGAAGAAGCCATTGAATAAACAATGTTTTTGAGTTGAGGAAATCTGAATATATGCATAAAGTGTCTTCTCTAGTGGCGTGCTGCAGCCCACAGCGTCACAAAGAGTTGGACACGACTGAGCAACTGAACAACAACAATCTTCTATATTAGCAGGAACTAGTCTTCGATATTTTTTATTCAGGGACTTTGGTTTAAAAAAGCTTATGTTAAAGGAACTGGCACTCACTGACTGGAGTGTGACACATCTTGAAGAACCTGTACTACTGAAGCATTCATAACATAAATAAAATGGTCTTTTCTCAGTTCTGCTGCTCTTTCTGCCATTTGAATTACACTGGAAGCTCAAGAGATGACATTAGGAAACAAAGTCATAAGCCAGGAAAAGGCAACATACTGATATAAAAGTGAATGTTAAAATAAGGGAATACTCACATCATAAATTCGATCAGTGATGTTCAAAGCCTGTTCTGCTGTTTCATTGGCTTCACTAACATAATTGGCAATATTTTCATAGACATTTGAAGCATCCAAAGCCTTCTGTACCAGTCCATTCATATCTGAACTGTGCAAATTCCTGTTAATGAACAAACCTGGCATTATTGTCCCTTTTTACCTCCTTGGGAAATAGGGCCATTTTTAGAGTCTGATTAGAATACTTCCAGGACTATAGGCACTTCCTTTTTTTTTTTTTTTTAAAGTTACCTGGCTGGGCAGTGTTCACCCACGTGCCCCCTCCTCACCCCTCCACTGCCCCTGCTCCCACCTCGTGGCCTTTCCTAGGAGCACATTGTCTTCCCATTCCTCTGCTTTTTGTTCTTTCAAGACTTCACCTTGTTTTGGCTTCTTGGCAACTGCCTGCCTGGCAGCGGCCTCAGGGAAAGGAAATGCTGATTTTAAAACAGCATCTGCACCTCTTCAAGCAAGAGCTTGTTTATGTGGTGGCGTCAGACAGAGGAATGGACCCACATTCATCCCCACCTACTGCCTACCCAAATCAGCACTGTTATTCCCTTCCTGTCAAAGAAAGTAAGGCTCTCAGAAAGGGTGCATAACCTCAGCATGGTGTTATTAATAAATGTTAGCTGGTTTCACTCTATTTATTCAATCTTATTTCTTTCTTTTATATAACAGATCACATACTTCTTGAAGAAGGGTTATAATATGTATTGAGCATCACATGCAGATACTGGGTCAGCCCCAATACATATACTATATCTCTACGTCTTACCACACCTGTGAAGTTGACATTGTTATTCCTTTCCCATAGAAGTTGCTGAGGCTCTGAGGAAGGGTGCACAACTTGCCCAGGGCAAACATGGCTAAGGTCTGTCTCATTCCTGAAGCCTGGTTGCTCCCCTTAAGTGCACAGCCCCACCTCACAATCACCCTGATCCTTACATCACTTTCTCTGCCTTTGTCTCCTCTGACTCCTGTAAGGTTCCGCTAATATTTACTGATACCCATCATGCACTGGGGGGCTTCCCTGATAGCTCAGCTGGTAAAGAATCTGCCTACAATGCAGGAGACCCTGGTTCAATTCCTGGGTCAGGAAGTTCCCTTGGAGAAGGGATAGGCTACCCACTCCAGTATTCCTGGGCTTCCCTGGTGGCTCAGATGGTAAAGAATCTACCTGCAAAGAGGGAGACCTGGGCTCGATTCTTGGGTTAGGAAGATCTCCTGGAGGAGGACTTGGCAACCCACTGAAGTATTCTTGCCTGGAGAATCATCATGGACAGAGGAGCCTGGAGGGCTACAGTCTATGGGGTCACAAAGAGTCGGACAGGACTGAGCAACTAAGCACAACACATCACATCATGCACTAGACACCCCCACGCAGAGGCTGATAACAATATGTGCTCAAAGGATTGAAGTGAGGTCCAACAGGGATAAAATACGTTTAGTGCTTGGTACCATGCCTGGCATCTAGCAAATCTCAGGGCTTATTATTACACTTAAACTATTTCCTAAATGGAGATTTCAACCTGTGTGGGTATCCACATAGTAATTCATATTACTGACAAACGCTTCTTCTTCCTCTATACTCTGAACTCCACCCTCGCTTCTGCCCATCCTAAACCCTTTGTCTTAATTTCATTCCGTCTTAAACCCACCAGTTCCATCCTTCCCCCCCACAACTCTGGACACTGATGACTAGTATCACTTTATTCATCAGTAACTTCTCAGAAGAGTCACTGTGATGTGATCTACACGACACTACAGATCCTACACTGGCTCCTCTCTTCACACCACCTGGACCTACTGAGCTTAGCTAATCGTTTCTCAGCCTCCTTCATCCAGTTTCAGTCTCTGCGCATCGGCTTAGGCTCAGAGAGACTTCCTCTGTATTTCCTTGGCAACTCCCTTCTCTTTAGTCCAAGTTCACCATCGTTCTGGCTCCTCTACAATAGGGTTGATATCTATTAGGCACACGAAAGGCCCACAAAGATGCTTTCATGTTATTATTATTTTGTTTTTTGAAATCAGAAGAAGAAAAGTAATAACAGTAATTTTTTCACTAGCTTTTATATCAAGGTTCAGTTCAGTTCAGTTCAGTCGCTCAGTCGTGTCCGACTCTTGGCAGCCCCATGAACTGCAGCACACCAGGCCTCCCTGTCCATCACCATCTCCCAGAGTTCACTCAAACTCATGTCCATCGAGTCGGTGATGCCATCCAGCCATCTCATCCTCTGTCGTCCCCTTCTCCTGCCCTCAATCCCTCCCAGCATCAGAGTCTTTTCCAATGAGTCAACTCTTCACATGATGTGGCCAAAGTATTGGAGTTTCAGCTTTAGCATCATTCTTTCCAAAGAAATCCCAGGACTGATTATATAATTAAAATTTTTTTATAGCCCATGAAAATTATAATGCAGCCCTGCTCTGCAAAGTTAATTCTGATCCAAATGTTTGCTACTTATAATCTCCCTATTACTCCCCGTTCAGAAATGGAAAAGAGAGTAAAATCTGAGGCTTTAAAAGAAATGGATAAAAGGTATTAAATGTTACCAATATTTTAAATACTTAAAAATTCTGCTGGCTAGAGTTGGTGAGCAGATATACCTAAGAACTTGAGACAAAAAGCCTTTATTTCTTTGTTTTCATTACTAGGCACAAAACGGGTACTATACTGATATACAAAATTAAAATGTGCTTTTGAAATGGAAGCTTCTTGATGAATTATATGTATTTCTATTTGAGACAAAATATGCAAAACTACTGGCTATATCAGATAGATGTCGAAGAATATTCACATTTTGAAGGGAAGACATCTATAAATTTGGATGTTTTCCTGAATACATGTAGAAATATGCTAAACATAAAAAGGAGACTTAAGGTGATTGATATTTCTGATAATGTTTTGTGTACAGCTTGGGGTTACTTCCTTAGAAGTTCTAGCTAGAACTCTGCTGCTGGGTGACATCTAGAGGTTTGTGTTGGTATCCCATTCAATGAGCTGTTAGTTGCTCAGTGGTGTCTGACTCTGTAACCCCATGAACTATAGCCTGCCAGGCTTCTCTGTCCATGGAATTTCCCAGGCAAGAATACTGGATTGAGTTGCCTGTCCCTTCTTCAGGGGTTCTTCCCAACCCAGGGACTGAATCCAGGTCTCCTGCATTGCTGGCAGATTCTTTACCATTTGAGCCACCAAGGAACTCCCAAATAGCTGTAGTTACTAAATGACAAAAGAACGAGAAAGACAGTCGTAAAATTAATCTCAAAAACAATAACTTACCCATACAGTTATTACCAAAGCTAGCATTTTCTCCAAGTTCCATTTGACTGGCTTGATAAAAAGCCCATTTCCTGGGAACATGACACTGAGCTGTATATAACACCATCTCACACACCAAGATTTTACCCTTGATCTATCTATCCATACCACTCCAACCCTGCCCTCTCTTCTTGGGAGACTTGGAAGGATATTTGAAAATTTTGGCAATCAGGAAAAAAACGTGATTTAGTTTTGAACAGAAGTGACTACTGGTTCTTATTTAATTCATGACCTTTACCAGTCTTTGTTTCTAATTGCCAGATTTGCAATATTTCTTTTCAATGATCTCATTATTTACCTAATTTTTTCAGGATCATGAATTAAATTCCAATCTTTTAGTACATTTCAGTTAACATTAAATGAGTGCTTATGACTCTCTTCTAGATACTGTGAGGAAAATCATCAACCAATGCTCTTTTAACAGGTGTTGAAATAAAATAGTTCCTGCTAGGCACTGTGGAACAGCTAGAGGATCTGACACAAGTCCCTTATATTGTCGATTTCCTACCAGCTTTACTTAAGACATTTGGGTATGAAAAGCTCATGCTGTCTCTGAAATGATGGCAGAATTAGACCTTGCAAAGGGATCTGATTTACCTGATAATATTTTGTGGGGCAGTTATATCCCTAACTAAAATGTGTTAAGTTATCCTATTAATTGTGGAATAGAGCTACCCCGCTACAACACAGATCTCTAATCTGACAGATTTTTTAAAATTGAAAAACTGTCTCCCCAGAGCAATCTCAGTAAACAACTGGTTCTCAAACTGGCCAAGCAACAAACAGACAAACAAACAAGCAAGCCCAACCCTAAAAACAAACTATTAACACTGTATCCCAGCAACCCTGTCATGTGAAAGTGAACAAAAGGAAGTTACTCAGTCTGGAGATGTCTGCATTCTTACAACCAGGGCATTACCTGCTCAACTCATCAGCCTCTTGCTGAAGGTTCCGTGCATGGTCAACAGCTTCCTGAACTAAATCATGACTGAGGTTGCTCAGGTTGGATAGTTTTCTTTGAAGTTCATTTTTGGCTCCATCTATTTCGGCATAAATCCCTGATGCATTCTAAAGAAAATATTGAAAAACATTGAATTTAGAGGGACTTAAAATATTTTTCCTAGGGAGCACCAAAGATAATCTCTATTCCTCCTTACTGTGAAGTTCAGTAAGCTTCAGGCCAGATCCAGAAGAGTCTAAAAGGCTATGCATGCATGTTTAGTTGATTTAATTGTGTCCGACTCTTTGTGACCCTATGGACTGTAGTCCACGAGGCTCCTCTGTCCGTGGGATTCTCCAGGCAAGAATACTGGAGTGGGTTGCCATGCCCTTCTCCAGGGGATCTTCCCCACCCAAGGATCAAATCTGCATCGCGTGTACTGCAGGTGGATTCTTTACAGCTGAGCCACCGGGGAAGTCTAAAAGACTATATACATAGATATTTACCTATTTGCATCTTCAACTCCTTCTCTACTGATTCAGACATGCTCTGCCATCTCTAGTCTAAAAAGAAAACTAAACTAAATAGAAACGCTCCACTGTCCTCACTTCTCCCTAATTTTAATCTTTTCATAGCAAAATAGAACCCCTCTGCAAATAAAGTGTTTATACATGCTATCTCTATTTCATCATTTTAAAATTCACACTTTTGACTTATTCCAGTCTGGTTTTTACCTCACTGCTCCACCAACACAGAAATTTACTTAATGATTTCTGAGCTACTAAGTCTCATGGTTATCATTCAGCTCTCTTCTTATCTCACCTCTCACCTACGCTTCCTGTGCTGACTACTCTGACACTCGCTTTGCCATGTGACCTCTCTTAATTTTCAGTTCAACTGTGGATCTATGATCTTAGCTAAAGATCGCACATAGGATGCTGATACAAACCTATTACTTCCAGCCTCGGCTGGGCCCTCAACGCTGAAAAGAAATTTGCTCTCTTGGTCATTCGATAGTGATTCTAAACACTGTCACTCTTCTTCCCCTCGCCTCTATCTGATTCTCAGCAGGTCACTTAATTTTCTTTTTTATCTAGAAGACGTAAGCCAGCTGTTAGTGGGGAGCACTTTTTTTGAGCTCCTGATGTGATGTTCCATCTCTGTGAAGGGAGCTCAGATAGTGACCTTTCCACTTTTTCTTTACTTTGCTCTGAGAGGAGAAGTGGTTTAATTGGTAAATTTGAGGGTATAACTATATAGGCTCTGCTAAACTCCAGACTGCTGCCTCTGGGAAGCAGGCTGCCAGCAGAAAGCTGAGTTTTCCTATGCTCCTCCATACAGTGCAAGCTGCCCTGTATGAACCTTGCACCCCCATGAACCTTGCGGTGTTGGCAGTTTCAGTGGGTAAACCTGCTAATTCTGGAACTGAGTATCAGCCATCCCACTTGGCTGATAGATCTTTTAAAAAGCCACACCTCAATTTAGCTTAAATAAAGGTGATATTCTTGATCTTCATATTTACTATTTTTCAACTTTTTAAACTTTTTTTAACTTAGGTCCTGAACGTGGGTAGCATTTACTCATAGCTCTCCTCAGAGACTCCAACACTGACAACAACCAGTAATTTCTCCAGATGGGTTGAGTATAGCAGACAGTGGGGGACTGGAAGGTGGAAACGGCAACTATATAGAACTCTTGAGATGTTTTGCTGTGAAGTAGAGTAATGGTTCAGAGATCAGAGAGGATGTGAAAGGTTTTTTTTTTTTTAATTTTAAAAGATATCAGATACTAGATGTTTCTGTTTCTATGTTGGCAGTAGTGATTCAGTAGAGTAAGAACTGGGCAAAACAGAAAAGAGAGGGCACAAGCTGATGGACTGAAACCCAGCAACCCAACTGTTGAGCAGAGGAAGTAGATGTGAAAGGTTTTTTTTTTTTTAATTTTAAAAGATATCAGATACTAGATGTTTCTGTTTCTATGTTGGCAGTAGTGATTCAGTAGAGTAAGAACTGGGCAAAACAGAAAAGAGAGGGCACAAGCTGATGGACTGAAACCCAGCAACCCAACTGTTGAGCAGAGGAAGTGTGGGATTCAGAACGCAGGTGGCGGGACTGAACTCTGACAGGAGAAGGGACATTTCACTAATTAGAACAGAAAGGAAGGGAGAAGTAGGATACACGTGGAAGCAGACTGGTAGATGTGGGGAGCGAAAATGAAGGGAGTTCTCATTGTTTCTATTTTTAATGAAGCATGAAGCAAGTTCACCAGCCAGACTGATAGATGGGAGGTGGGTTTCCCACCAGTCATACTGGCCTCTCTGGTGTGGCCACGATGCTGAGGGTACTTGGGTTTACTGGGTTATGGGATTAGAATTCTCAGGTGAGTATAACAACAGAGAAAGAAGTATGCATGGAAGTAAAGGGTGTTTGCAAAGAATGATTATACTGATAATTTTAGCTGCTTGTGCTGCAGTTCACAGGGTCACAAAGAGTCGGATGCAACTGATCGACTGAACTGAAGGAAGGAAGACTATGAATGGAGTAGCTCGAATGAGATGGAGGAGGTTTTGGAGTGGCTAGAGTTTCTGGAGTGTATACTCTACAGTAAGGGCGATAAGAGATGGTGCTTAGGGTGCTCAGTAGTGTCTGACTCTTTGCAACCCCATGAACTGCAGCCTGCCAGGCTCCCCAGTCCATGGAATTTTCCAGGCAAGAATAGTGGAATGGGTTGCCATTTCCTTCTCCAAGCTTAGGGAGCTTGATACTGGGATTTGGGAGAGGTACTCTTATTGATGATAAGATCTGGGTCTGGCCATATGAGGGATTACAGAGGTGGATGGGGAGGAAGAGCTTTTTGAACAGAAGTTGAAGGAACTGGAGGTCTGAGAGCTGAGTGACTCACTGATGTGGGTTTTGATGTCACTGAGGAACCAGATGGGAGTAGGGATAGAAAGGAAGCTAAAACTGTCAAAGAATAGGATGGGGATCAGAGGACTTTAAGATAATATCCTTTTAAAGGTAATAAAAATGAGCCGAGAGTACTTCAGTGATAGTTTGGTTCACTGCATTTATTGGAAAATTTCTACTTTAAAAAATGTAACTTTCATTGATTTTGAATCCCAGCTTTATTATATGTACAACTTATGTGTAAAGAGTGAGTAGGACGCATCTACATTTGCACTTTCAACAGAACTTTCTGCGACTGGCTGTGCTGCCCAAAACGGTAGCCACCAGCCACATGTGGTGCTACTGAGCACGTGAAACGTGGCTAATGTGGCTGAGGAATTTTTTTAAGTATTTACTTTTGGCTTCCTTGCTGCAAGAGGGATTTCTCTAGTTGCAAGGCGAGCACTTCCCACTGTGGTGGCTTCTTCGGTTGTAGAGCACAGGCTCTAGGGTGAGCAGGCTTGCAGCAGTACGTGCAGCATGAAGGCTCAGAGCAATTGTGGCGCTTGGGCTAAGTTGCTCTGCGGCACGTGGAATCTTCCCGGGTTAGGGATTGAACCTCTGTCCTCTGCATTAGCAGCCGGATTCTTAACCACTGGACCATAGGGAAGTCCTAAATTTTATTTTGTTTTGAGTAATGTAAAATTTAANATTGTGGCGCTTGGGCTAAGTTGCTCTGCGGCACGTGGAATCTTCCCGGGTTAGGGATTGAACCTCTGTCTTCTGCATTAGCAGCCGGCTTCTTAACCACTGGACCATAGGGAAGTCCTAAATTTTATTTTGTTTTGAGTAATGTAAAATTTAAGTAGCCATATGTGGCTAGTGGCAACTGAACAATGAAAGAAACTGAAAAATGCAGTCACCTGATCTTAGTTGAACAATGCCACCTCACTTGATAGAATGGAGCTGATTACTCCTCTGTGACACTGAGCTAATGTTCTAACCTACTATGAACACTAACCTGAAAAAGTCACACGTGTCCTTACCTTTATTATGTTATCAAGTTCTGAAAGGGTCAGTCGTGGCACCATGAGTGAGTCAGAAGACGTCCTCAGAGACGCGTTCACCCCTTCTGTCTGCTCCCTTACTTTCTCATGCTGTTTCTGCAGGTGGAAAAGCGAGGGAGAGAGAACGAGAAGGCCACTTTAGATAAGGAAGGCACTAGGGAGAGTGCTGTCAGCCTGCTGTCACTGCATTCAGACAGATCCTATCTCAGACCCACCACTGAATTGCTGTGCCATGCTGGGGGATTCCACCTAGCCCAGGCTCAGCTTTCTCATTTATAAAATGGAGACAATGAAAGTAAGCTCCTCAGGAGCTTTGAAGAACTTAGTTATGATTATTACTTACAGTGCCACCACATCAAAGAGAACTGACACTCCAAAGAGGGCCTCTGCTTCTTTCTCCATTAATGTGAAGTGGGGCCAAGGCTACGGGACTGAACACAGGCTCTGTATTTGTAGTCACTGAAAAGTGACCTAATTCCAGAAAGCATTTATCATGTGCTAACTTTGGGCCAGGCACAAATAGTTCATCTGGACAGGAATAAAGTATATATAAAAGAATCTGAAAGCCTTTTCAGAAATTTAAAGTGACCCTAATATCAAAGTGTAAAATTCTGATCTTGCTTCTTCCTACTTTTTATGTTAGATGCTCAGGTGTTTTGAAAAGGTAAATTGCCCAAGTGTGGATATAGTTTGTCCTTCTTTTTAAAAAAATATTAAAAAAATTTATTTATTTATTTCTGGCCATGCTAGGTCNGCCTTTTCAGAAATTTAAAGTGACCCTAATATCAAAGTGTAAAATTCTGATCTTGCTTCTTCCTACTTTTTATGTTAGATGCTCAGGTGTTTTGAAAAGGTAAATTGCCCAAGTGTGGATATAGTTTGTCCTTCTTTTTAAAAAAATATTAAAAAAATTTATTTATTTATTTCTGGCCATGCTAGGTCTTCGTTGCTACGCGGGCTTTTCTCTAGTTGTAGCAAGCGGGGTCAACTCTAGCTGTGGCGCACGGGCTTCTTGTTGAGGGGTCTTCTCTTGTGGGGCACACGGGCTTCAGTAGTTGTGGCACATGGGCTCAGCAGTTGCAGCTCTTGGGCTGTAGAGCACAGGCTCAGTAGTTGTAGCACACAGGCTTAGCTGCCCTGCAGCATGTGGGATCTTCCCGGACCAGGGATAGAACCCGTGTCTCTTGCATTGGCAGANGTGGCGCACGGGCTTCTTGTTGAGGGGTCTTCTCTTGTGGGGCACACGGGCTTCAGTAGTTGTGGCACATGGGCTCAGCAGTTGCAGCTCTTGGGCTGTAGAGCACAGGCTCAGTAGTTGTAGCACACAGGCTTAGCTGCCCTGCAGCATGTGGGATCTTCCCGGACCAGGGATAGAACCCGTGTCTCTTGCATTGGCAGATACTTTACCACTGAGCTACCAGAGGAGCTCTTTCTTCCTTTTTTTCCTTTTCAAAAATTTAAAAATTGAAGTATAGTTGATTTACAATGCTGTGCTATCTCTGCTGGACAGCAAAGTGACTCAGTTACACACATATATATACATTGCTTTTTTATATTCTTTTTCCATTATGTTTTATCACAGGATATTGAATATAGTTCCCTGTGCTACACATTAGAACTTGTTGTCTATCCATTCTAAACATAATAGCTTGTATCTACCAACCCCAAACTCTCAGTTCATCCCTCTCCCTTGCCACGCCCCTCCTTGGCAACCAGAAGTCGGTTCTCACTGTCTACGAGTCTGTTTCTGTTTTGGAGATAGGTTCATTTGTGCCATATTTAGATTCCACATATAAAAGTGATATCATCTGGTATTTGTCTTTCTCTTTCTGACTTATTTCACTTGGTACAATAATCTCTAGTTGCATCCATGTTGCTGCAAATGGCATTATTTGGTTCTTTTTTTTTTTTATGGCTGAGTAGTCTTCTATTGCAGAAAGAAACAGCAACCCACTCCAGTAATTTTGCCCGGAAAATTGCATGGATAGAGGAGCCTGGTAGGCTACAGTCCATGGTGTTACAAAGTCAGACACTACGGAGCACACATACATAGTATTCCACTGTATGTATATACCACATCTTCTTCATCCATCCGTCAATGACATTTTGTTTTTTTCCATGTTTTCACTATTGTGAATAGAGTTGCTATGAATACTGGGGTGCATGTATCTTTTTGAATTGTGATTTTCTCCAGGTATATGCCAAGGAGTGGGACTGTTGAGTCATAAGGTAGTTCTACTGCTAGTTTTTTTTAAGGCATCTTCATATTGCTTTCCATAGTGGGTGCACTTATTTCTATTTCCCCCAACACTGTGGGAGGGTTCCCTTTTCTCCACACCCTCTCCAGTTTATTATTTGTAAACTTTTAAATAATGTCCATTCTGACCAGTGTGAACTGACAGCTCACCGCAGTTTTTATTTGCACTTCTCTAATAATTAGTGGTGTTGGGTATCTTTTTCATGTGCTTCTTGGCCTTTTGTATTTCTTCTTTGGAGAAATTTCCATTTTTCCATTGGGTTGTTCCAAGTGTGGATATATTTTCTGATGAACACTTTCACTTATACTTGCCATTCTGGAGTTTCACAGTCAGGGATGCTGTGATTCTGAAGAAACACTGTGGCACTTCAGAGATTGAAAGGAACACAGAGTGAAACTTTAGGAGGGGAAAAAGTAAAAGCCTCATTTTGTAATCTGAGTAGAAAATGAGCTGAAGTTACTTTAGAAATGGTAATTTAAATTGATTTCTGTTATGGTACGATATCACAGAAATCATTACAAAAGCCTACACTTGAGTGACATATTTTAAAACTTTTAAAGTTCCTCTTAATGTCCTGTCTCACTCCCTGGACTCTTTTTTAATTTAGTGGAAAAGAAGAATGAAACCCATTTTCTCCACATACCTTGCTACAGGGGAAGACATAGGTCTAGCGACAGAAAAGCTTCTCATTTGAACATCCTCTTAAAGTAAGAACTTAAAAAAAAAATCAATTGTCCTTCAAAATCCATCAAGCTTAATATAGTATGACTATCTGGGGCTAACCTCTCTTGTCTTCACAACGACAGGTAGTCATACAGCTCTGCACAAAAGCAATATTTTAAAGTATGTAAGGAAGAAGGCTGAAAAAGATTGGTATATCTGGATCTCTCAGAGCAGTTTTTCCGTTACAGAATCTGAGATATGACCCCTTCCAGAAGCTCGTCTACCTGAGCTGCCTTATGGGAACACAGCTAACATCCTGAAGTAAAAACCAAGCTTCTAAACCATGTGCAAACAGCACTGCCTGATAAGCTCATCAGTAGGAGCCGGAAATGATGTGCTTCAAGGTAAAGGGTTTCTGTCACTCGCCAGATATAGAATTAGACAGAAATGAATAAAATTAGCTTTGAAACAAAGATATTTTCACAGAGAGATGGACAATTTGAACAGAAGAAAATTTAGAAACTAATAATTAGTGAAAAATGACATAATTACCATGCTTCAGTATCCAATTCACATATGCAAAAAATAAAAGTCTGCTCATACTTAAAAAAAAGAGACAGAAAGGTCTTGGGAAGGTGGAACTTTGGTTTATCAGAGTCCCTAAATAGACAGAATCTCATATTCATCTGATAAAGATTTTTATTATTCTGTTATCCTTTCACATTGGGAGTAGGAAGACAAATAATGTAATCACTAGTTGCGTAGCTATTATTTGCATACATCAAAATGATTAAACTTTGTGGTTATTTTTGGTTTTGTATAAGGACTAAAATTTGGCATTGTTTTTTTTTTTAAGCCATACTGTAGTTCTTACAGTGAAACGTGATATTAAAACATTTATGGTGAGTGGGGGAGACATCTACTAGCAGATGATCACAATACAGCAGCAAGAATAGAGGGGAGTGGAGGAGGCTAATTTAGTTGAGAAATAACAAAGGCCCACACTGAAGAAGTCGTAGAAGAACAGAAAAGAAGGAAGATAGTTAAAAATACTCCAAAGGTAAAATGGGCCAGATCCTGTGGTGACGAGATGTGAGGGTGGGAAAAATTCAAGGATAAGGATGAGTCCCAGTAACTTTCTTAAATTCTGCTTAAAGAATTTATTTTGTATTACATTCATAATTTTGTTGTGCCAGATAATCATGTTTTTGTTTTTAAACAAAAATGCTATCCTGACCATTATTATTCTAAAAAATATTGGCTAAGAGATTGCTCCAATGGTGCAAAATGGCGATAATAAGTACAATTCACTTTTCTTTTGGAAATTTGACAACAACTTACTGAAAGGTAGCGATGACTGAAAATCAGGATGGAGAACCTAATTTAAGTTGGGTTTGCCGGNACCATTATTATTCTAAAAAATATTGGCTAAGAGATTGCTCCAATGGTGCAAAATGGCGATAATAAGTACAATTCACTTTTCTTTTGGAAATTTGACAACAACTTACTGAAAGGTAGCGATGACTGAAAATCAGGATGGAGAACCTAATTTAAGTTGGGTTTGCCGGTAACATAATTGAAGTAATGAATCTGCTCATTGCTGCTTCCTATTTCTGACACTGCTTTTAGAGGCACATGTCTTCCTATCAGAAAATGACCATTCATAGTGATGGTGTGAGTGTATGTATTGCTCAGGGTAGAAGTGTGAGCATCACCAGTTCTAAATCTGGAGGTGTGGGCAGGCACAAATCCTGGACCCGTAAGGTGACCACTTTGGCAAGCTCTGGCCAAGCCTGGGAAATTTTTTCACCTCTTTGTAGTTGTAAGACCTTAGCTTGAATTAGACTCCCTATCTCTGCAGCTGCTGACCAGTCAGGCTGTGAGATTTGCTAATCAGGCCCTTCCAAAATCACACATATCCTTACAGGAAACACGGTTCTGAGTTGCTTTGGGATTTGTAGTGCTCTAGGTATAAAAGAAGTTATACACAAGAATTATGCCTTGTTTTCTCAGTTGCAAGAGAAATACATCCAGCACAGGCAGACAGAAGCACGAAGAACAACTGCGTTCTTTTTAATCAACACATAAGCTAAACAGCTGCAACAGTTTCAACCCGATTTCAGTTGTACACACGTATATCAGCAAATGACAGTGGCAAAAAATGTGCAGGTAATTTTAAAGATAAAGATTTAAATGTACCAATATTTTAAAAACTGTTTCCCAACTGTCTCTTCTTAGGATAACTTTGTGTTGTATTAATATATGCCCCAAATGCATTTACATTTAGTGTCCACTGTACCTCATGGTCCCGCTGCCTGGCTGCTGTGGCTCTGTTCATGTCTTCAGCATCCCTGACATGGTTAAGGGCCTGGTCAAGGGATTCCTGGAGGTCTGACAGCTTGGCGTTATAGTCGTCCAGCTGCTCCAGGACCACAGGAAACAGAGAGCGAGTGTCATTGTACTGCCTCTGCCAACTCTCAGCCTGGCTCAGCACTGGAGAGAAAGGTACACAGAAACTCAGTCTGGGCTCCTCCCTTCTCCTCCCATCCCAGCCCACAGAAGCAAAGATGCAAATTTGGCAGGCGATGTCTTTAGCAATAGCGATCCAAGCTGTTGGTCACAAAAATGGCCCCATTATTTGAAGTTTTAAATACTATTTTGTAGGATTTGGACCGTCCTAGACCACCATCAGCTAAAAAGGGAGTTGATTAGTTTTCCTGTCAAGATGCTGCTTTATGTGGAAATAATGTCATTCAACTAGGTTTATTATTACACAGATTAAGAGTTGACTCATTGGAAAAGACTCTGATGCTGGGAGGGATTGGGGGCAGGAGGAGAAGGGGACGACCGAGGATGAGATGGCTGGATGGCATCACGGACTCGATGGACGTGAGTCTGAGTGAACTCCGGGAGATGGTGATGGACAGGGAGGCCTGGCGTGCTGCAATTCATGGGGTCGCAAAGAGTCAGACAAGACTGAGCGACTGAACTGAACTGAACTTACCATACAAACGAAACTTGGATATACTACAGTTTTACTATTAGAGATATCTCCAATTATTCTATTATTGGCAAATGTACAACCACTCATCTTGTGTATTCTCTCCAGGCAGCTATTTTTAGTTAGCTCCTTTATTGAGGTCAAACTTAATCATTATTCTGGAATCATTATTCTGAAAGGTTAAATGGCAATGAAATATTCTTAAACTTTGCCTATGTCTTAATTCTCTATTCAAAGTTACATGCATTGCTTCTGTATTTGATTCTATTTTTTCTCCAGGGACTATCAGTCTGTCTTATTGAGGTTTTGTATTTACTTTCATCATCATGAGCAGAAGATACAAGTTCACAGCTGAGTAGAGAAAATGGCTGAAAAAATGCCTTTACTCAGTGGAAGGCTGCTAAGTGGGAGATGTATTTGGTTCCATTTCCCCAGAGTAGTCTTGTGAAATCCCCAATAGGCAAAGCATCTGGCTGTGACATGAGAGCTCCAGCCTTCCTGACTGCTGGCCTCATCTGGACTCAGAAACGGGCCTGAGATTCTGCCTCATTTCTTACTGTTTCTAAGACTTTGTAAGTCTGCTATCACAATATACCTTTATGCCAAAAATACTCCTCTATTAAAATAGTCACAATAAGTTTTAACAGAAGTTGATAGTGACAACTAGGAAAATGATCTAATGTAGGTGTTCTTAACCCTTTCTGTATCATGGACCCCTTTACAACCTGGCAAAGCCTTCAGATCCCTTCTTGTATGTTTTTAAATGTATAAGATAAAATACGTAGCACTAAAAAGATGTATAAAAATTGGTAATATAATAATATATGTGCTTCTTTATCAGTGTGTTAACTAATAAGATTTAGAGGTGAAAGTAACTACTAAAATTCTTGAATTATTAATGAATTTAACATTGTGAAATAACAGTGACAACTAAAATATGATACACAAACCTGTAGCCTCTTTTTGTTGACTGTGTAGATTAAAATGGACACAATTTTTTGTTAACTCTTCTATCAAGAGTCTAGTCTTTTTCCTCACCCTTGAATCTGGGCTGGTTTTGACCAACAGAGGGCTTCCCTCATACCTCAATTGGTAAAGAATCCATCTGCAAAGCAGGAGAGCCCGGTTTGATTCCTGGGTTGGGAAGATCTCCTGGAGAAGGGAGAGGCTACCCACTCCAGTATTCTTGGGCTTCCCTTGTGGCTCAGCTGGTAAAGAATTCGCCTGCAATGTGGGAGATCTGGGTTTGATCCCCGGGTTGGGAAGTTCCCCTGGAGAAGGGATAGGATACCCACTCCAGTATTCTGGCGTGGAGAATTCCATGGACTTGCAAAGAGTTGAACATGATTGATCAACTTTCACTTTCACTTTGACCAACAGAATGAGTATGACATTGCTGAGTTCCAAGGCTAGGCCTTGAGAGACCTTGTACTTCCCATTCCTGCCCTCCTGGAAGGCTTCCTGAACAAGCTCAGTGAGCTTTCCAGAGAATAAAACCCCACATGGAGAGAGATGCCCGGCCATCCCAGCTAAGACCCCAGACATGTGAGTGAACTCCACCACATGGAGCAGAGATGACCTGTCTAAGTTGAATCCAACCCACATTGCCAATCTATGAAATCATGAACAAATAAATGCTTATTGTTTTAATGTTTGGGGTAGACTGTGAGATAGTAATTGATAACTGATATAGTGACCAAGTCATAGATTCACTAATGCTACTGTGGTTTGTTATTTACATTAATCATTAAAGGAAATGTTAAATTTCCAGTGAGGTTTCAAAGTCGTTAAAAGTCACTCACAGATATCAGAACGTGAATGTTGCTGGGCTTCCTTACATCTTTACTGCTTTCTCAATGAGACTTCTCTTATTGAAGTTCTGGGAATTGCTTCCCTTAGCTTTCCTTCCCCTGGTTTTTCACTAGCTGCTATAGTCCTATTTTTTCTCCTCAGGAGTAAAACCTTATAGATTCCTGTGGAATCTCAGCGGTTTCTCAAAAGCTGAAGGTTGGGTCTGGATTTAAAATTCCTGGTCTCTATATATAGAGTCAAGTTGTCCTGAAGAACTCCCCGAGGCCATTTGCTCAGTGACTCTGAATATCGGGAATTGGTTGCTTTGACCAAACGTTGCCCTGTGACTGGGTGTCCTCTCCTGGACCCACAAAGGAAGCAGACACGTGCTGGCCTCTAGAAGTTGAATATACCTACATTCATGGGCTTCGTCTGCCTCCTCGTCCACAAGTTCCCGTTGGGTGAGGAACGGCTGACGGCGTCGGATCTCCTCAAGCATCTTCTGTGCCAACACCAGCTTCTCGGAGATTTCCTCAGAGCTAAGTTCCTGCTCTTCCCCATAATACAGCATCTTGCTGCTGATCTCTGAAAGGAAGGGCACGGTGAGAGAAGGCTGGAGGGAGAGGTGATGGGGAGTCTGACAGTGACGTCACTGAAAACACAAGCAGTGAGGGGAACGGGCAGGGCTGATCCTAAAGCAGAGACAGAGACCCGACGCAAAGGCAGCGCGGTTATGGTCATGCTGAGAATACTGGTGCTGGCCCTGGAGCTCATCATATATTCCAGGGAGAGCTTAAACCAAAGGAAGTCACTCTTTTCTGCTTTTTATTTGGCAACTTCAGAACAGGAGTGGAATTAATACAAAGTTTGCTCTGATTTCAGATGAGTCTGATTTTACCGTGATTCAAAACCGTTAATATTTTGGGAGTTCGTGTAAAAAAAATAAATAAATACAAAAAAAAAATAACAACAACAACAACAACAACAACAACAAAAACCGTTAATATTTAAGAAACACCAATTTAGGGTCTTTGATCAATCTTTTATATAATAAAATATATAATTTGGAGAAAATGTTCTGATGTATCACCTGTCACACATAGGAGGCCCTGGAGATATTAATCGTAATTTAGCCAAGGATATTACCTAAGCTCTAAGCCAAAATGAGTGTATACTGGTGGCTGTTCAAGTGAGTGTTGCAGATTGTTGTCCAGACTAGATAGAATACAGAGGTTTCTTACAGCAGGATGTGAGCTTTCAATCAATAATATATATATATTTTACAACTGCTGTTTGCCTTCTGTGGTATGACTCTCTGGCATGGCTCTTTAATTCTGACTCTGGGTCATTCTCAGCCTACATCCATAAGTAGCAACCATTTCAGAACCAGAGGGACTGCTGTGGCTCAGAGGCAGTAGATGAGTTGTCTGAATATTGGCAGAGCTGAGCAGGCCTCTGGCTCCCTCTTCCTACTATATATGATCAGATGAAAGTTACGTAATTGCCACCTTGTCCTACGGTAGCTCCAGGAGGAAGCATTTTATCTTCCTGGCATAAATGAAACTGTCTGTCTGTGGTTTACTATGATCTATGTGGCTGGCCAGACAAGATGGGTAAACAACACTGGTCTCACATAAATCATACCAGGATAAGGGCTTGTATTTATATGGATGATAGCTTGAAGGTCACCAATAGTTATTTTAGAGATGGCTGGGAGTAAGGAATGACACACTATTGGTGTTGTGCAGCATCCCTGAGTTCTGAAGCAAGGGAGATAAATGGGGGAAGAGGCTTTCAGTGCTGTAAATATTACTGATAAAAGTTTTAGAGAAACTGAGATATGCTTAAGCAAAACTCAAGAAGGAATTAACTACTCATTTCTTAAGCAAAGTCTAAAATATTAACCCTTGAAATAAACTAAACATCTCTATTTTCCTTTGGCAATGCTGGATTTCTCAGCATTTTGATGCAGATATTATATTTACAATCTGGTTCATTTTATTTTAGCCATGTCTGCCCCAGATTAGAAAAAGGAAATATAGAGAATAACATTTATGCTTTTGGTCTTTGAAGGCTGTTCATACATTATTTTGAAAAGGTAGAAACTGATGGAAATTACTGTTTTCTATTTACATTTCTTTTGTATTTTTTCCTTTTTATCCTATGTCCTAAGGGTCAAATAAGAAGGCTTAGATCCCTTCCAAATGAAATACCCTAGAATCAAAATTTGAGTTAGACAGCAAAGGTGAACTGTTTTGTTTTTTTTTTCTGAATGGCTAAGATCTAGGATGCTGGCTTCATCTGCTGCCGAGAGAGACATTTCTTAGATGAGATCAGCTAATCTAGCTTTAATCTTACTTTTTGAACAAATCAATTTTAACTATAAAATATTATAGGGAAAGAACATTTTATTGGTAGATGCAAGAGCATGAAATAGTAAGGATGGGAGCAGGGGATGTTTGAAATGCATACCATTTGTTTTTATTATGTATTATGGGCACCGAAGGAAATACAGCGAATGATTAATATTGGCTCAATACATCCCTTGTCCTGGAATATGCTCCCTCTACCTCAGTATAAAGATATGAATCTTCCATTGTGGGTCCCTTTACTGTCATTGTGCCCTTGAGATGTACTTGTAGTTGTCATCCAGCTCTTAATATATAGGATAATAAAGACTATAGAAACACACAAATACTGTATCTTAGCAGACTGTAACCCAAGTAAATTCTCTTTATCTTAGAACCAAAGCAATCACCTGTTTTCTGTTAGTAAACTGAAGGCTTGCTTTCAACATGCTATCAAGACAGTCTTCAAAATGCAGCCTGCATTTATGAAAAGCTGGAATACAAGTAAGTAAACCCTCAAGAAGAAAGGTAAAATCTGCCAGTTTTATGCTTTAAGGCAAAGAACTCTTCCACACCCCCTCTTGGCTATTCTTCTGGACTGGGGACCAGAGTATGCATCTGCCTGGTTCTTAGAAGAGCATCAGAGAGACAGCGCAGGATAACTTGGATTAGTGGACAGTTTACTGCCACTCTAAAGGCAGGGTTTTCACTGAGAATAACTGAGAAAAATGTGACTCCTACTCAACTCTTGCATTTTGGAGACAACACGGAATGTAATTTCCTCTACTGGAAAGGTATACTGGCATTTCACTTCTGTGAAATGGGTGGAAAAGGAATGATTTTTTAGGTACATTCTTTTTTTTTTTCCTTTTGGCTGCACTGCCTGAGTCCTAACCACTGGACTGTCAGGAAATTTCCTCTACTCTCCACATTTATTATTGAAAATAGACAGTAAGTGGAGATGAGTGCTCAGAAGTCCCAGACAAACAAATGTGAAAGAAGATCTTACATGAGTTTGAAATGGTAACACTCTAACAACAGGTCCTGGCACACAATAAACACTAACAGTAGCCATTACTTTTTATTGCTGTTAATAACGTGAGTGATTCCTTGACATAGAGCTGAACCAGTAGAGAGTACATTTACCTTGGATTTTATCCCTCATATTGTGGGCTTGCTCTGCAAGCTGAGTTGCGTGGTTAATGGTATCCATGCTTTCCTTCTGAGCCAACTGGACCTTTCTTGAAGCTTGGCTTTCCTATAAATAATCCGTATAAACACCAGATTAATTTTATGAGAAGGAAAGGCTGTGTATGCACATGTGGGGGTGGGTGAGCATAATGTATTCTGTAAACATAAATTTCCCTGACATGCGAAAGTTCTGTAACATATAAAATGGATTCATGCATGAAGATGGATGTGATGACCAGCTTTAGAATTACAGATGCTCTTTCTATTCCTAAGCCATCAGTCACAGTTCAATCCAAACCACCCATCTTTCATAAGTAATCTACCCTTTGAATTTTTACTGTCAAGATGCCAGACTAGGGAATTATCCATGTCTGCTGGTCAGTTTGACATTGTGCTGACTGAAATGCTTAAGGGTTCAAAGGGAAACATGTTGAGAAAGCAGGCAGATCTCAAAATGTTCCATGCATCCAGTGGCTTCTGGGTGGTCCAGCCACTGCTGCAACTAAATTACCACAGAGATTGAAAGGATTACGCTCCCTAGGCTAAACACTATTTTCAGTGCTGCCTTCCAAATTCCCATCAACACTGAAGGCACTTGTGTACAAATAATTACTCAAGCAGCTTTGGCTCAGAGTGAATGAAGTTCTTCTCTGAGAAGCTGATTTCATTCATTCAACTCTGTTTCAGAACTCACACCTAGGATCTGTCAAGATGAAACCCCAACTCAAATGTGGCTCCCGAAGAAAGGATGTGTGGGTGTGCATGTGTACATGTCTATTTCTCTCTGTGTGTATAAAGACAGAAGAGAAAGTAAAGTGAAAGTGTAGTCACTTCGTTGTGTCCAACTCTTTGCGATCTCACGGACTATAGCCTGCCAGGCACCTCTGTCCATGGAATTCTCTAGGCAAGTATACTGGGATTCTCTAGGCAAGAATACTGGAATTCTCTAGGCAAGAATACTGGAGTGGAAGGCCATTTCCTTCTCCAAGGGATCTTCCTGACTCAGCAATCGAACCTGGGTCTCATGCATTGCAGCCAGATTCTTTACTGTCGGAGCCACAAGGGAAGCATATCTTAAAAAAAATGGTTCAAGGCCAGGACACCGGCCTGGATGCACAGCATGGGGATGGGTACTTACTCTGGCATCAGAAAGATGGGTTATATTTAAGAGGTGGGATACTTCTTCAGTCTGGCATTTGATTAAGCGCCTACTCGCCTTGCCCAGTGTCTTTCTGGTTCAGCTCTGTGACAAAGGAGCTGTACCTCCTGGATTGCCAGGTGACCTGCTGCACAGAGTGCTGGCTGGTAGGCCCCCAGAACAGGAGAGTGGCTGTTACAAATCTCTCTCTTGTTCCAGCGGGAGGATTAGGCCATGCTTTTACCTGGAATGTCTTTATGCAAGCCACTCTAGTAGTCTCATCTGGGAAATCCCAGGGACAGAGGAGCCCAGCACTGCACGCCATGGGGTCACAAAGAGTTGGAAGTGACTGAGTGACTAAACAGCCACCACAAAGCATAACGCGAGCCACTGGCCCTTCGAGGAGGAGAATGCAGAAATGGTATCCTAGCAAACACATGCCCAGGAGCTTTTCATAGGCACTGGATCCAAAATCCCTCCAAACAAAGCTCCCTGTGCAGCCATACTGCTGAAATGCGTGCTCTCTGAATGGACACAGCAATCTGAGTCACATGTTCTTTCCCCACAGTTTCAATCTTCTTGCCATGTTCTACTGCTTTCTGGAAATACAAGCTTTGTGGTCACTTTAAAATTAGATGATGCAGAAAATAAGATCAATCTTATTCTTAACCTCATCCCTCCCTGCTTTTAAAAAATAGGGACACAGACCTATAAAACATTAAAAAAAATTTTAAGAAGTTGATTTTTGGTCCAGTTTAAATTCAGTTATATTTACAAAATACAACATGCATATTTTTGACTTTGGCTTCATCCTTCAAGGGAAAAGGTTTATTGTTATTACTGTGTTCATTTATTTCTTGAAATGGAAACTCTGAATTCACTAAAGTAATGAAAGACAGCTAGAAGATAACTCAAAGACAAGCTCTTTTGACCAACACCAGAGGGCGCTTAGATATACATATTTTAAAAAGACAGCAGCAAAGAGGAACATCTGTTACTTTAAACTGCAAAATTACTGGATATAATATACAGTGATGCCTTATTTGAAAGTTCTACGGTCTTCTTTGATTATGGAAGGAAAATAATGATATGGGCGCATGGTAAAACATGTGCACCCTGCTCTAAGTAAAACTGTATTAAAAAATTAGCTCGCAACTCTAAGCTGGTTGATGTTTAGCATTATAAATAGATTAATCACTTACCTCAGCAGTGAATTTTGACACATATTTGATGTAAAAGGTGGTAAGAATTTAATTTACTATACAGGGAATAAAGTATAGTGTACCTAGAATACTATTCTATTGAGTGAGGATGATAATCATTATCTAGCATGGTCCAGACTCTTTTGAGAGTGAAAGGGGATCTTTTAATAATAGCTCTAAGACAAGCATGAACAGAGGCAGTGCTGGACAAAATGGCTGTAGGAATATTGGTGTGCCATTTCACAATCTGTATGGTGATGTCTACTTGTGTGGGTTTAACTATCTCCTAAACGTTGAAATACTTGATCTCTTCTCTTGACCTACAGACTCAGATCTCTGGCATCCATGGGTACTTCACCTGACAAGGTCCAGAGAATACATTCTGAATGATCAGTCTTGGCCTTTTATCTTTCCAAGTCTAATAGCTTACATCTTTGCAACTCTTCATATTCAACTGGTCACTGAATCACTTTTATTTCACTTGCCATTCTGGCCTCTCTTCTTCTTTCCCACCACTAATTTCAGTTTATCCCAGTTCACTGCAATTTCCTTTCCAGTGAAGACAAGGTAGCAACTGACTGCTCTTGTTTGGATTACAGTGACAGTCTACTAACTGGTGTCCCTGTCTTCAGTCTTAAACTCACCAATTTATCATCCCCACTGCAGAGGAAGGTTTCTGAAGCTTCGCACCTAATCAGCTCATTGTTGTAGGTAAATGCTCCAATATCTTCCAAAGTCCATAGGATGAGCATGGTGGGCAAGGTTCTTCATGATTTGGCCTCTGAGAACCTCTTCAGCACTGTCTTCTGCTCCTTGCTTTTATAGTTAGTATTCAGTGCCAAGGCTGAAATTCTACAGTCTTCTGGTCAACTGTAATTGAAACATATTTTGACTTTTTGTTCTGTCTTTTTATCAGGATTGGAGATGAGGCTTTTGATGTATGGAAGTGACCTACTTTCCTTCCAATCCTAAAGGTCTTCATATGTGCTGCTGTAGCTGAAGGAGTAAGGATGAGATGGAGATGGAGAAGTGTAGGGAACCGTGTGGCACCCTCCTGAGCCAGCTCTTGGGAGGCTGGGCTCTAGATCCAGATGGCAAAGGGCAGCACTGAGACTGGGAGAGGGTCACTATCTTTACATCTGCTTGTAGCCTAGTCCACTCTGGCTCTGAGCACGGTGCCTTTGGGAACATGGGAGAGTGGAATCTTGACAGAGGCTTTGGTATTTCATTACAGACATGATCAGCATGATCAAGACTTTTTTGAGCAGCAGCTCTTTGGGAACACAAATGCATGGGTATCCTTTAGGAGTTTCCCAGAAGTTGCTGTTGTTCAGTCACTCAGTCATGTCTGACTCTTTGCAACCCCATGGACTGCACCACACCAGGCTTCCCTGTCCTTCACCATCTCCTAGAGCTTGCTCACACTCATGTCCATCGAGTCGGTGATGCCATCCAACTATCTCATCCTCTGTTGTCTGTTTCTTCTCCAACCTTGAACCTTTCCCAGCATCAGGGTTTTTTCTAATGAGTCAGTTCTTCACATCTGGTGGCCAAAGGATTGGCACTTCAGCTTCAGCATCAGTCCTTCCAATGAATATTCAGGACTGATTTCCTTTAGGATGGACTGGTGTGCTCTCCTTGCAGTCCAAGGGACTCTCAAGAGTCTTCTCCAGCACCACAGTTCAAAAGCGTCAATTCTTCAGTGCTCAGCCCTCTTTATGGTCCAACTCTCACATCCATACATGACTACTTGAAAAATCATAGCTTTGACTGTATGGTCCTCTGTTGGCAAAGTAATGTCTCTGGGTTTTAGTATGCTGTCTAGGTTGGTCATAGCTTCTCTTCCCTGGTGGCTCAGAGGTTAAAGCGTTTGCCTCCAATGCGGGAGACCCAGGTTCGATCCCTGGGTCGGGAAGATCCCCTGGAGAAGGAAATGGCAACCCACTCCAGTATTCTTGCCTGGAGAATCCCATGGATGGAAAAGCCTAGTAGGTTACAGTCCATGGGGTCGCAAAGAGTCGGACACGACTGAGCAACTTCACCTTCACCTCACCTTTCTTCCAAGGAGCAAGTGTCTTTTAATTTCCTGGCTGTAGTCACCATCTGCAGTGATTTTGGAGCCCGAGAAAATAAAGTCTGTCACTGTTTCCACATCTATTTGCCATGAAGTGATGGGACTGGATGCCATGATCTTCATTTTTTTAATGTTGAGTTTTAAGTCAGCTTTTTCACTCTCCTCTTTCACCTTCATCAAAAAACTCTTTAGTTTCTCTTTGCTTTCTGCCATAAGGGTGGTGTCATCTGCATATCTGAGGTTATTGATATTTCTCCTGGCAATCTTGATTCCATCTTGTGCTTCATATGGATGCCATGATCTTCATTTTTTTAATGTTGAGTTTTAAGTCAGCTTTTTCACTCTCCTCTTTCACCTTCATCAAAAAACTCTTTAGTTTCTCTTTGCTTTCTGCCATAAGGGTGGTGTCATCTGCATATCTGAGGTTATTGATATTTCTCCTGGCAATCTTGATTCCATCTTGTGCTTCATCCAGCCCGGCATTTTGCATGATGTACTCTGCATATAAGTTAAATAAGCAGGGTGATAATATACAGCCTTGACGTATTCCTTTCCCAATTTGGAACCAATCTATTGTTCCATGTCCAGTTCTAACTGTTGCTTCTTGACCTGCATACAGGTTTCTCAGGAGGCAGGTAAATTTCCATAAGTATGGGGTGGGAAGAGGCAGTAGGATTTATCAAAAGAGGGCTAGAGGACTTAGATATGGAAGTTGGGGCAAAAACCCAGTAACTTTAATGTAAACTGTGAGATTTGGGTTACATTAGATTCATGTAACAGCTACTTTGCATACAGAGGGTGCAGTTGTCCCTTGAACAATGCAGGGGTTTGGGGGCACTGATTCAGTTGAAAATCCACATATAACTTTACAGTTGGCCCTCCATATCTGAGGTTCTATATCCTTGGACTCAACCAACTGTGGATCATGTAATACCATTGTACTATAGTATCAAAAAACACCTGTGTGTAAGTGGATCCTCAAAGTTCAAACCCATGTTGTTCAAGGGTCAACCACATTTTTAATTTTAAGAGGCAACATTACTGTGATTTTTACCACACTGAGGGAATCTACAGTGAAATTCTTCATTCTAGTTAAAGCTAAATATTGTGAACTTTTCTTGATAGAAGGCTTTCTAAGACAAAGCTTTTATTACATCCTTCTAAGAATCAATTATGAACTTTTCTAGACCAAGGGCTTGAAGGATGCTTGAGAAGTCGTTAAGACTAGCTTTGGGTGTTTGTTTCAAAATATTTCAGCACGTTCTTGTACCATCAGGACTGTTGATATCACAACAAGAAGGATGTTATTTTCAATAAGAATCAGTGGAAACAACTGGGTGAATGTTCTGGTAGCTTTATCATCAACTTCCTGCTTTGGTGGTCTGTTCTTGTTGCTCAGGAGCCTTTTCTACTGTGATATTCTTTTGAAGCTTACATTATTTCCTCCCCATAAAAACCTGCATTCAAATAATATTGGAAGTAGGAAAACTGTACAAGAAAACAGTCAGTAACTCTGTGTCCAAGCTAATGGAGGAACTAATCTTGGTGAAAACATTTCCTCAAGAATTTGAGACACTTCCAGCAAGTTCCAGCCATGACATAGAAATGAAATTACAATGAGTTTTCACAAAGATTTCTTTCATGGTATTTTCCTTTGAAATTTAAGAGATCTCACTGCTTGCTCCTCAAATGTTGATGGTTGGATTAATATGCTCTATTGTATGGAGAAAGGGGGACACAATTTTTATATGCATTTAAAAGGAGTTGAATCTTCCAAGGATTCAATTAAAGTAATTCATATTTTTAGAAACATAATCTCTTAGTTTAAGAGGTCCAAGATCAAAGAGATTATCAGAGTCATTTTAACCATTATTTTTGCAGAAAATGAGAATTGTTTCTGAAAAGAACAACAGTTTATGTCAAATATTAGTATCTGAAAGCAGAAATTCCAGGGTACTCTGGGCAGAACTGGTGGAACATAATCACAGGAAAAAATGTGTTAAAGATTTTAGTATGTTAAACATGGTGCCTTGGAGCTTAGTTGCATTTTCTATTTTTTTATTAGATGGATATTTTTCCATTAGACCCTTGGGGAATGACTTTGCTCATGTTTTAATGTTTTTGTTAATTTGTGACAGCTTTTACAAGCCACATTTCCCTCAACATTTTTCTTAGTCTCACATACTTTTTTCATTTATTTAATTGTTTTACTGAGTATTTGCAATTTTACCTTGTCAAATCTATTATTTCTTTTTACTATAATTCTTCACACTATATTTAATTGTATTTTTATTTCCTTTCAAGATTTAATAATTATCTAGTTCTGTTTTCTTGAAAAATTTAGATTTAAACTAAAGTCTTTAATCTGTTTGAAGTTCATTTTATTAATAGTATATGGTAAAAAATGAGGATCCAAAGTGTTCTTTTTCCCCAGCCAAACTGCAAAATTGCTTTCTCAACACAATTTCTCCTCTTTCCTTTTATTATTTAATGCATCCTGTAGCAAACATTTAAAGTTTATATTCTATGTAATAAAGTTTGCTTCTGGACGCTCTATAGCTCTTGGCCATAAAATGTTAAGGCAAACAGCTGAACAAATATCCAAATGAAATATATATCAACGGTATTTACCAGCAACAAACACAACGAAAGTTCCCCATAAACATGGTTTTTCAAGGAAACCAATCAAAATGGAAGATATAGTAGAGACCAAGGGTTTAACTTTATCCTCAGGTTTTGCCTTGATTTATTTTAAGGCACCTGGGTCCCTGCATTTTTTTCTGGGCTGTGTTAAGCCTCAATCATTTGTTACTAGCCAGTCTCACACTAGCTAAATCCCTCAGCGAAGTTAGTCTCAGAAACCAAATACATACCCTTTCAGCTAATTCCTCCACGTCAGACTGAAGGCTTTTCATTGTGTTTTCAGCATTGTTGATTTGTATCTTTCTTAGGATATACTGGTTTTCTCTTTCTGACAATTTTGTCTGTGGATTAAAAAAAAACCAAATACGTATTTTTCCATAGTCAGTAGATGTACACACCAGGTTTATAAAAATACACAGAAAACCCTTTCAGTGTAAGAGGACTACAGTAGAGAGTTAGCCTTTATTCTCGAAATAGTGGGGTCCACAGGCTACTGCAAGCTGGTATGAAACTTGAGGTCTGCATGAGGAGACTGAGAGCTCTGGGGACAGAAATTCTGTGAGCTCCCCTCAGCAGGCTGGAGATTCTGGTGTGGGCTGTGCTGGTTCTGGGGAAAGGGTACCTTTTGCAAATTTGCAGAACGGCTCAATAGAGACGGGCGGTGGCTTTGCGTGTCTGAGCTTTAAAATTTCAATTCTGGCAGGTCTTCGAGGAAATGATAACCCACCTTGATCAATGAAAGTTGAGTTCTAGAAATTAAGTTTCCTCTTTCTAGTGTAAGGAGAACAATTATTTTTATCTCAGACAATTTGCCCTTTCATTTCCATTTTTGAGAAGTTTACACGTGTAGCTTTCCTTCAATTACTTTGGAGTAAGTCCTTCAATCTGGTCACTGACTTCCTAACAGCTACAAAATTATTATATCTGATATAATAACTAGTTCTACCTTGAAGCTGTCCTTTTGGGGAAAGAGGATTCAAGCAGTATCAAGGGGACCGAGTCTGGGTGACTCCTCCGAGAATTACTGCCTGCCTGTGTCCAAATAGATGAGTTTGGACAAAAAACAATTCCTCAGCTGGGAATACAGTGCTTACTAAGACTTCATCCAGCTTTACAACTTTGTGATTTTTGTTTTGTTCTACACTTTGCCTATTTGGGCAATTGCTGTGGGTATTATTTGTACCTCCTAAAAGCAGAGGATTGAACACTTTCTATGTTAGATACTATTCTGACTGCTCTCTATATAACAACTCACTGAATTCCCTCAACAACCCATGAGATAGGTGTAATAATTAACCTCAATTTTAGATGAGGGGAATGAAAACTAAAGAGGTTAAATAATTTATTCAAGGGTTGCAAAGCTAGTAAGTGTCAGAGCTGGAATTTGAATCTAAGCATTCTGGTGTCAAAATTTATGCTCTTAACCACTACATTAATTTGACTAACAAAATTAAAAAAGTATACTGGTATTAGTTCTATTACCCTTTCAGCTGATTATCATTGTTTTAAAAAGTATCTGTTGGTTGTGACAGAAACCTATAATTTAGAGAGGGAAAACTCCTCTTAAAGCTTAGATATATAAGCACTGTTACAGTTTTTGACTACTGTCTGCCTTTAAATTGCTTATCAGATTTAACCACTAGATCAAGGAAGAGAAACAGAGCACATGAGCATGCTTGTGTGTTTCAGTGTGTGTGTGAGTATGGAAAAATGAGAAAAAATGTGTGTCAGTGAGATGGAATGTTAAGGGCAAAAGAAATAGGGAGGAAAGAAAGGAAAAAAAGAGAACAGTGTATGTATTAGTTTTCAGAGAAACCCACGAAAACATAGCAAACTGAAGCTAAGGTAATAGTATGTTTGTTATGTTGACTTAAGTAACCAATGCACAGCTTAAGAAAATAAGTGTTTCTCCTCTATCAATAGCTTTGTACACAGATACCAGTTTTTCAGGCATTTCATTTTCCATTAACCTTTTTCATAGATGACAGCTCCTGGTTTAGGATGGAGCGCATGACTATAATCAACTTTTCATAATTTCCTAGCAATCTGTAATATAACTACTGGACTCAGATAAGAAAAGGGTAGGAGGTACTAGGAGTGACCCTGTGAAACCAGAGTGAAAATACACGGAAAGTACACCATTCCTGCATACTTTGAGGAGGTAGATGGTGGAGTTGATTTCGTTCACGTGCCTATGAGCTGCGGCACCAGATGACACATTCAACAGGCCAGATTTGCTTTCTTCAATTGAGAGCGCTGCTAACCGAAGGTCATCAGTCAGATCCCAGATGCATTTATCGCAGCCTGGTGGTACAATGGGCATGTCATTTCCTCAAAATCAAAGGTCAGCTGGGAAGCATGCTGCTATAAGTTGGTCATTATATGCCCTTCCTTGGTTAATACTATTCGTATTTTTGTTTCCTGAGGAGCTATTCTGGACCATGGAACTAGTCCTTATACTCAGAGAGCCTCAGATGACCAAAGTGTACGTTGGGCACTATCCCTGCTTAAAACATAAAAAACAAACATGCCACTGAAAAGCAGGTGACCGTGAACGCTAATGGCTGAGCTGAGGAGGAAAGGAAGCACAAAGGGCAAGGCATCTGAGAGACGGTGGGTGGCTGAAAAGAACCTTCTCCCCACTTTTCTCTGGTTAGGGGAAAGCCATCTGGGAGGATGCCCTCCACGTCAGGCTGTGGGTTTCCGCTTCATGCTGGCCAGTGAAGATGGAACTCGCCTGCAATTTCTCCTCTCCCAGCAGCTTTCCTTACTGACTGTTGAGGTTCCAGTGCTTTCTCCTCACTCCACGGATGGTCTGGTGCCTCCCCATGGCCTGACCTCCTGTCTGAACAGGTCGGCAGGACCTCACTGTTTGCTAATATTACTCTCTGACAGCTGACAACCCTGCACATGTGGTGAGGAGGGTGGCTGTTTGTCGCTGCTTCCTGCATTTCACGCTCGAGTCCCTCTGACCACTGTCATCACCCCCACAATCCAATGCCCTCCTGGGACACACTAAGGACACTCTTTGAAATTTTTCTGTTTCCAACCTCTTTCCTCCAGACGTACTCTCTTCTAGAGAACTGATGAATGGAGACTAAAGGGTTAATGGTTAATATGTTAATTTGTTACTTGAAGTTTAATGCAGTTTTCCTCATATGCTCTCTCTAAGGAATGACTCCCCAGCCAGTACATCAGGCTGGTGGAGACACACAGAGGTCAAGCAGGCACCTTGATGTCCTTAAAGTGACTGTGCATAGAAGATCACCGATACTGTCAGTATGCAAACTTTGCCCAGCCTGTGCCTTCCATCCTATGTCATCTTCTAATATGGGATTCATTGTGATATTAATCTTTTGTGCCGAGGGACTGATAGGCCAAGATTTTTTGTTTGGGGGAAGGGATATCTAATATTAAAGTAGTCTTTAAAACACTCTACTTAAAGCCAAATATTAGTTACTTCTTGATAGAAGGCTTTCTAAGGCAAAACTTTCCTTAAATCCTTCTAAAAATCAATCATGGACTTTTCTAGGCTACTGGCTTAAAGGATGCTTGAAAAGTCATTAAGACTGGCTCTGGGTGTTTGTTTTGAAATGTTTCAGCAGGTAGACTATTAGGACTACTCATGATTTGAATTGGGCTTCCCTGAAAGCTCAGTTGGTAAAGAATCTGCCTGCAAGGCAGGAAACCCTGGTTTAATTCCTGGGTCAGGAAGATCCACTGGAGAAGGGATAGACTACTCTCTCCAGTATTCTTGGCTTCCCTTGTGGCTCAGCTGGTAAAGAATCCACCTGTAATGTGGGAGACCTGGGTTCGATCCCTGGGGTGGGAAGATCCCCTGGAGAAGGGAAAGACTCCAGTATTCTGGTCTGGAGAATGCCATGGACAGTATAATCCACGGGATCCCAAAGAGTTGGACACGACTGAGCAACATTTCATGATCTGAATGACNTGGCTTCCCTTGTGGCTCAGCTGGTAAAGAATCCACCTGTAATGTGGGAGACCTGGGTTCGATCCCTGGGGTGGGAAGATCCCCTGGAGAAGGGAAAGACTCCAGTATTCTGGTCTGGAGAATGCCATGGACAGTATAATCCACGGGATCCCAAAGAGTTGGACACGACTGAGCAACATTTCATGATCTGAATGACAGGAGAGACAGGAAAGAGAGAAAGCTGCTCCTTTTCATAAGGACTGAATATTATATTATTGGTGCCACTTCAGATTTGGAGTGATCTGGGGAAAAGCACTTAAATTTCTTGGTATATGAGTTTACCAAATGTTGTAAAGCATTGTCTATGGATTACATTATCTGAGGACCTGAAAAGATAATATAGAAAAAGGACCTAAAATGAACTCAGTCATTGGGAACTGTATTTCCAACTTTACCTACTAAGTAAGATGTTGAACTTAAAGACTCGACAAAAATAATTTTTCTAAAATAGAGCTGTTTAAATGCAACTTGCTATTTGCCAATTAGAATCAAATGGACTGAATGTCTTTTGCTTAGGGTCCATTTGGTTGAGGCACAGACAGGGTTAAAGCCAACAGTGGGACTCAGTTTCTAGAGAGGGTGGGATTGCATAGCTCTTCTTAATTCTACACCTGCAGCACATTATAGAAAGTGGGGTTAGTCAATCATGTACTGTTATTTTTACTTATGGTTGGGCAGTCCGTGCCTGTAGGGGGCTCAAAACCTTCTTCCAAGCACTCTCCGGTTACGCTGTCACATGGGCCTCCCCCACAATTGCACGCTATGGGAAACAAAAACAAGAGATTAGGGATTCATTTTCTTAATGCTTAAAATATCACAGTGTTTTGTGGTTTGCAGAAATACTTGCTATCAGTATATAATTCTTCAGTGGGGATTAATTTATATTCTTTCTTAAGATCATGAGGAATACATGATTTAGGGATTACTCCTCTTACCCAATCAAGCCCCAGCTTGGTGAGACTTTCAAAGGTGACCCTGGGCCAAAAGTCGATAAATCTCAATATTCTAGGGTTCCCGTCCCAACTTTTTGAGATTCTGACATGACTTTGCAACTGCTTCAGTCCAAAGAGATCCGGGTCAGTTTCACAAGGTACAAAATGATCACAGAGTCCATCATTCAGCTGGAATCCAAGTCATCCTTTTATCGCAGTCAGATTCTCCAGTTTAATCCAAGTCTAGGTTTGATTACTGCCAGGTGTGAGCGAGGAGCCGCCCACTAGGAGTGAGGGGGACCCAAGAGCGATTCTTGGCTCCTACAGGGTTTGACCCTTGGCAAGACTGACTCCAAACTTCCCAATGATAGCTACCAGTGGGACAGCTGAGAACAATGTTGTGAAAAGAATTAGGACCGTATTTACACGAATTTAGAAGACTTGAGAGCCCATTATTAATCTATTGATGATTTTCAAGAATGCTTTTTGGGGAAAAAAACAAAAACAAAACCTCAATCTCACCAGACTGTTCATTTTCCAGTGCATTTTGGAGTGGATATTAATTTTTAATATTTATAAAGGATTTTCTCAGTTATGTAGGCTAGCAGTAAGCTGGAATAGAATTGTGAACTTCCTCCCACCTCTTAACTGTCTTTACAGAATAATCATAAAAAACTGGCTTAAGGATAACATACATTTATTACATTTTGGCTGTTAAAATGTTCCACAAAATAGAGATTTATGAAACACTTCAGCAAGGTCATGCATTATTGCTTCCAACATTAGCTTCTTTTCTAAGCGTGATCTGCATCCATGTCGTTTAAACATGAGTTTAGTCAACGTTTTGAGAATCAGGATGCCAGTGTTTGTCTTTGGCTTTGCCAGCCCTCTTTCTGATGCCCACTTCTCTAGTCTGACTGGACACAGGGCTCCTCTCCTCCCTCTGTCATCCTCGGGGTTACGCTTCTATGCACACAGCTTTCCTGGAGGCGTGGTTACTTTTCTGTGACTTTTGCAGACCATATTTGTTTTCTTCTCAATTTCCAACTCTTCACTTCTTAAAAATCTCTTTAAGTGGAAACCTGTTCCAGTGAGAGTATCTCCAACTGAAGCAAGCCACAAGAGCACAATACCTCTTCCTCAGTCTTCTTCATCTCAAAGGCACATAAAAGGAGGAATACTCAGTCTCAGCCTCTCTTTAATCCTGCAGGAAGGCAATTTAACTTTACTTCTGAAGAGCTTCACTCTCTGAGGTAAATGGATTGGAGAAATCCCAAATAAAATTGGTACTTTTCAGTCTAACTGAAGTCTAACCAGGAAGATACTATCCCTGAAATATTTTCTCTGGTAATTTGAAGAAATAGGGGGAGGAAACTACTTCTGGATTTGCTCATCTATTTCACTGAAATGCTAATTTTTACCAAATATAACTAAAAAGAAAGACATAGTTTGCAGAATAAGAAAATTGATGTGAACCACACAAGATTTCATTCAGTCCTCTGGTCAATGACAGGTTATCTGCAGAAGTCTGATTTACTTCTTTGGTCATAACTGGAAGGACATATGGATGATAAGACAAAAGGTCACTGGAGTTAAGTGTCTCATGGTCCATTCTACCCGTGAGCTAAGTTACACTAGTCGTGACGAAAATATCTACCCCTATGAATGTAGGATGCATACCTTGAGCCTCCGTATTACCCTGGAGAAGTGTCAAGGGGGAAACTGCGGTATGTCCCCAAGAGAAATCCACCTGGCCTGCTCCCACCACACGTGCGCCCGTCGGGTGGCTGCAGTGGTGCGCGCAGCACTGTACCTGCACAGTTCTTGGCTCTCCTCGCATCGCCATAGTACCCAGGTGCGCACCGTTCACACTTGAATCCAGTGGTGTTGCGTAAGCAATTCCTACATTGGCCAGTGACCTCATCACAGTCTTCGAATATCAGGTTAGGATCTGAATTCCCACTGCAGTCACATTTCTTACAAGTGCTTCCGATCAGCAAGGGGTTTCCATAGTAACCAGGAGCACATCTGAAGGGGAATCACATGTTAAAAATTGAGCATCTGTAGTTTTCTTCCTTTTTTGTCTTCTTTACTACCTAGAAGAAAGTATAATGAATCTCTCTGGACTGTTCTGCCAGAATTAATCCCCCCTCTCCCACCTTCCTACAGAACTGGACTTTTTTTTTTAAGGAACTACCCTTCTCCATTGTGTTCCAGCCCGTTCAGTTCAGCAAGACCTTCAGGTGCAGGAGTGTCTGGCTGTAACCAGTTTGTGGGCATTTGTGGTCACACCCCAATGACTGGGATGCACTGCTGCCATAGGATGGTGGTACTAGATATGCTAAATGTGGCCATGAGATTTGCCACTAGGGCACAGCTAAGAATTGTTCTGGACAAAATTTTAATAATACCTTTACTGAGAATCACTGGTATATATTCCACCTTGCCAGAGTGATTGTTCTGATACTAAACCTGAGCCAATCAGTGCCTGGCACTGTCCCAGTCAAAATGATTTGGCACAGGAGTGATTCAATTGGAGTGGAGCTCAGGCTGTTTGAGGGCTTTGTGAAGGCATTCTCTCCATCCGCAGGTGAATAAAGAGGCAGGCAGCATGACTGGCTCTGGCAGGCATCCTGTGACTGAAGGAAGACAATGTGGAGAGGAAGCAGAGGGCAGAGCTGGTAAGTGGAGTCGGAGCCAGATGGCCACTACTCTGTAGGTGTTAGATATATAAGCCTACAGAGGCCAGATACCTAGCTGCATCTGTTGTGGGGGCAGAGCTGGTGCCTATGGTCATGCCAGCTGGCCGTTAATGAAGAGAATCCAGCCCAGTTGGAGAGCAGAGACTGAGATCTTTCCAGCCTTTACTGGCTTTGCCAAGTTGCACACTCTGGGTGGGGCTGCCTCTGCCCAGAGGAAAAATACCTTTCTTTACTGTTTCCAAAAGGTAACCTGTAAGCCAGCAGAAGCCCTGCTGAGTGTGATGGGACCACAGGCCTCATCTGACGGGGCAGGTGCTTCTCAGCTCCTATCACCTGTTTCCACACTGTACCTGTGAGGGAATGATCTGTCCAGTAAATCTTGCTTTTTTTTAGAGGAAATGTTGACATTTGGATTTGTATGTGAAATCTCAGTTTTTAAAGGTTGCTTTAAACTTTGTAAGAATACTGTTTGAGCCAACATACACATTTTCTGGCTGGCTGTTGTCCCTGTTTTGCTGTGCATCCTAAATTGGTGTTGAAGACTGGCTAAGGTGGGCTGAAGCAGCTTTGGGAGTGGCTGGAAAGAATGTGCAGTTGCACCATCATGGGACTGAAGGTTGGACACAGGAGTTAGTTTTGAAGAGAGAGAAAAAGGAGGAGAGGCAGTGAAGGTTTTCATGTGTGATAAAAGTAATGGTGAGTGAAGCCTGTGTTGGCCTAAGAGTTCAGGATGGACCGTGGGCTGGAATAGGAGACTGGGATTGGGTGGGGAGGGCCTCGGGTGGAACCTTGGCCTTGGGAATGGAAAGCAAGACTTTCCAAGGAAACCAGTAAGACCCAGCCAGTAATAATAAGACACCACATTTTTAAAGGCCACCATTTAAAGCAAAAGAATTATGATTCAGAACATTTGAAAAACAGAGAAATTTAAAAAAAGGATCACACCTGTAATCCCAAGACCTTAACAAAATCACTGTTCAACATTTTGCGTATGTTTTCCCAGGATTTATTCCTGTCTCAGTTTTTTGATGTAATCATAATGATGGTGTATGTTCAGTCACTTGTACTGCATCTCATGACTGCAACTAGGTAAGTTTATTTAGTTACCACAGACACCCAGGAGGGAGGGCACCCAGGCCTGGCATTCTGAGGTTGAAAGGCTAGTTTGATTTCCCAGTCTTGCACAGCCAGGAAGTGACAGCATATGACCCAGACCCTCTAACCCTGTTCTTTTCTTCACTCCACCCTGGATCACACTGCTGCTGCTTTACATGAATGAGTGAATTCAACCAACAGAAGGACAATTCATGTCCATTTGTGTAAGGCATGGAGAGACAGGAAGAGGAAAAACACACAGCCTATGCACTGAAAGAACAGGAAAGGAATCAGGCATAATTATACAAACTCTAGATACCGAGACTATGAAGAAGATAAGAATGAATGTTAAGTGCCACACAACCCACAAAGAGGAAATGTTTGATACATTTTGTTATTCATACTTATGTCTCTGTACCTCTAGTTTACAGGCCCTCTGGTCCCCAAGTTAGCATACATCATTCCTCTGTGGAACTCACAGTTGGATTGAATTACTATCCTGGGCTGCAGTCCACCAAACAGAATATTAGGATTCTTAGGCTCACTAAAATGGGATGCGAATCTGCCACCACAGTGTGCAACTGGGAGCCTGAGGTCCGGGAGTGAACGGACTTGTCCAAGCTCATAGAAGCCAGATGCCAGTTACTTTCTTTTCTCCGTTTGATTCCACTGTTTTTGATCTCCATAGGCAGTCTCCTGGTTTTATACAAGAGAAAAACCAAACTCTCTCTTCTCTAAGTCAGAATCTCGACCACAGTAGAGACCTACTTTGAGTTATTTTGAATTTCAAGAACATCTCTTGGTGGCAGTCTCAGAGGCAACTCTGAAGTCACNTCTCCATAGGCAGTCTCCTGGTTTTATACAAGAGAAAAACCAAACTCTCTCTTCTCTAAGTCAGAATCTCGACCACAGTAGAGACCTACTTTGAGTTATTTTGAATTTCAAGAACATCTCTTGGTGGCAGTCTCAGAGGCAACTCTGAAGTCACAGTGCCAACTTCAACCCTACAGATGTTATAGCCTGAGAACGCAAAGGTTTTGTACTAAGCCCCCTCTGACTCCAAGTTTATAGATGAGGAAACCAGACGATGAAGCAGCTGGATGACTGGTTCACCACTGGCTCAAGCATCGAGTGGGACTCCCAAGTTTATACTCTTTCTACTCCACAAGTATGGCATTAATGAGTCAACTAAGTAAGCCATTAATGATATAACAGGTGAGTAATCAAATGCTATCTACTAATATGCCTAATTCCTGCCCTCAAAGAGTAAGTTACAAAGGATACGAAAGGACCAGGAATTGGATTCAGAGTCAACACTGGAGTCCAGGTACCCAGGACTGGTGCACTTTTATTTGCTTCCATAATTTCATTTCTGGTTATACTAATGACTTAATTCACTCAGAGAAAATAGAGCTGATAAATATACAATGCAAGTGAAAAAACAGCGACATATGAACTTTGTTATTTCAGTCAGTGATCATATCATTTGGCAAAATGGGGGAAAAAAAAGATATGCTTTTTGGAAAAAAAACAACTTTGGTCAAAAAAAATTCTTGACGAAAATCTATTATTTGGGGAGTTTTTGTAGTGTTTTCCCTGTCCTCTGCTCTTTCTCCTTTGTTTCTCTTCCCAGGGCTACATTCTAGCCCTCACTGAATACCTTTATTAAAGGTGCCAAAATTCCCAGCCCAGGTGGCGCAGAAGCTTTTCTGAGGAGGACATGGCTCTATAGTCCTTTGGGTTAAATTAAACAAAGAAAAAAAGTATCTGTTACCCAGTAGGTGCCAGATAAATGCTCTCCACTTCTCTGTGAAAGACTGGGAACTAAGGCTAGGGAAATATAAGTAACCCATTCCAGGTCACAGGGCAAGAATCCAGAAATGGAGCAGGCAAGAGTAGGGCTTATAAGAAGAATTTTGTACAGATAACAAGTCTGACAGCTTAAGTTTGTAAAACATGATGCCTGCATAAAGAATCAGACTAAATCACCAAATCATAATATGGTGCGTGTTCAGTCGCGTCTGACTCTTTGCGAGACCATGGGTTGTAGCCCTCCAGGCTCCTCTGTCCATGGGATATTCGCAGCAAGAATACATTTCTTATCCTAGGGGATCTTCCCAACCCATGGATCGAACCTGAGTCTCCTGCCCTGGCAGGCAGATTATTTACCACTGCGCCATGTCGGAAGCCTGAATCATAATTTAATCCTCAATAAATGTTAGCTTCCTCTTCCTCTTCATTATTTTTTTCTAACTTCATTATCAAAATCATTGTCACTGTCATCATCATGGTCTCTGATGATATTATGTTTGGCATTTCCTGTTAGATTTTCAGATTCCCTTAAATTTAATTTGCCCCATTCTTCTTTCCTGATCCTTAAGCAATAAGAGCCACCTAATAAATCCTCATATAGTTTCAGCATGTCTCTCAGTCCCTCAAAGAACTGAATGGATGAAGGTACACTTTAAGGCTGCCACAAGAGACAATATGGACTACTTAGAGTAACTGAAAACTCTTCATTGAACAATGAGGGTTGTGTGACCTTAGATTAAATCTTCTCAAGGATCTGAGTCTCAGGCCCCTCCATCTTTAAATAAAATGTACTACTTAGGAGCAGAGGGAAGGTCACTCTGAATGAGAATGAGGTTCAAAACTCCTGTTCATATGATTGTTCATTTTATAATTATTTGCATCAGAAGATAACTTATATTTGCAACCTCTATTCAATTCTGTGTCTTTGATTTTCCAGGCATGGGGTGAGAAGTAGGGTGTCAAATGGTGCAAGAAATGTCTTACTCTTGTCACTGCATGGAGTCTTTTTAAAGGAATAATAAATGTTCTGGGGTTTTTTAGTAAAAAAGTTTTAAAGAAGCATTACTGAAACAAATGTAACTCAGTGCCTACAATACTGTAATCGGGGAAGAATGAAGAGAGACATAAATAAGACACTACTGTTGAGCAGCTCACAGTTCAAAGAGATTTTAAAAAATTGTTTGACTTTGAACAAGTGGCTTAACCTCTCTGTGTCTCACTTTCTTTCTCTGTAAATAAGGATGAAAATGGTATCTCACAGAATTTTTCTTTGAGGTTTAAATGTATCATTGCCTGCAAAGAAAGTGCTGACAATAGTACCTGGCATACAGTAAGCACTAGTAAATATTACTGATTATTTTTACCATTATCACCATGATCATCATCTAAATGCAACAATATGTGGTAAGCTCTACAGCTGACCCAGTGGGTGTTAAGAGCAGTAGGTCCAGTACGGGGAGTTTAAATTATGAGGTGAGAAAGGGCTTTGGGAAGAGACAGGCAGGGCCCAGAGTAGGCTAAATAATTTGGACCTTACTGGGAAGACCAGCATGTTTGAGCTATTTTGCACAGTACTAAAGAGGCTCATGTCTTTCCTATTTTAGACCAGTGTTGCGCAAACATGTATGTTGTATGCATCCTTGTGAAAAGGAAAACATTTATATAGAGTATCTCTTCCAGTGTTCACTTAAATCATCCTTAAATACTTCAAACAGAAAACTATGTAGTAACTCTTTATCTCTATGACTCTTATATATCTTGAAAGACCAGAATAAATTTTCCAAATAAAACACAACAAAACTATAAAATGAATTGAATTCAAATTAACAGCCTAATTCAGGCAAGAGATGATGTTGTTGCAACTGAATGGCCATTTGCAATGTGACATGGTAGAGGGCCGTTGGACTGCAGCATGCATGACCTTCCCTGTACTGTGTGAGGACTCAGTTCAGTTCAGCTCAGTTGCCCAGTCATGTCCAACTCTTTGTGACCCCCATGGACCGTAGTTTTCCAGGCTTCCCTGTCCATCACCAACTTCTGGAGCTTGCTCAAACTCATGTCTATCAAGTCGGTGATGCCATCCAGCCATCTTGTCCTCTATTGTCCCCTCCTCCTGCCTTCAATCTTTCCCACCATCAGGGTCTTTTCCAATGAGTCAGTTCTTTACATCAGGTGGCCAGAGTATAGGAGTTTCAGCTTCAGCATCAGTCCATCCAATGAATATTTAGGACTGATTTCCTTGCAGTCCAAGGGACTCTCAAGAGTCTTCTCCAACACCACAGTTCAAAAGCATCAATTCTTTGGCACTCAGCCTTCTTCATAGTCCAACTCTCACATCCATACACGACTACTGGAAAAACAATAGTTTTGACTATATGGACCTCTGGTGGCAAAGTAATGTCTCTGCTTTTTAATACACTGTCTAGGTTGGTCATAACTTTTCTTCCAAGGAGTAAGCCTCTTTTAATTTCATGGCAGCAGTCACCATCTGCAGTGATTTTGGAGCTCCCCGAAATAAAGTCTGTCACTGTTTTCATTGTTTCCCTATCTATTTGCCATGAAGTGATGGGGCTGGATGCCATGATCTTAGTTTTCTGAATGTTGAGTTTTAAGCCAACTTTTTCACTCTCCTCTTCCACTTTCATCAAGACGCTCTTTAGTTCTTCGCTTTCTGCCATCAGGGTCGTGCCATCTGTTTATCTGAGGTTATTGATATTTCTCCCAGCAATCTGGATTCCAGCCTGTACTTCATCCAGCCTGGCATTTTACATGATGTACTCTGCATATAAGTTAAATAAAAATGAAGTCGCTCAGTCATGTCCGGCTCTTTGCAACCCCATGGACACCAGGCTCCTCCATCCATGGGATTTTCTAGGCAAGAATACTGGAGTGGGTTGCCTTTTCCTTCTCCAGGGAACTTCCTGACCTAGGGATTGAACCCAGGTCTCCCGCATTGTAGACAGACCCTTTACCATCTGAGCCACCAGGGAAGTCAAGTTAAATAAGCATGGTGACAATATACAGCCTTGACTTATTCCTTTCCTGATTTGGAACCAGTCTACTGTTCCATGTCCAGTTCTAACTGTTGCTTCTTGACCTACATACAGATTTCTCAGGAGGCAGGTAAGGTGGTCTGGTATTCCCATCTCTTGAAGAATTTTCCACAGTTTGTTGTGATCCACACAGTCAAAGGCTTTGGCATAGTCAAAAAAGAAGTAGATGTTTTCTGGAACTCTTTTGCTTTTTCTCTGATCCAATGGATGCTGGCAATTTGATCTCTGGTTTCTTTGCCTTTTCTAAATCCAGCTTGAACATCTGGAAGTTCATGGTTCACATACTGTTGAAGCATGGCTTCGAGAATTTTAAGCATTACTTTGCTGGCGTGTGAGATGAGTGTAAATTGTGCAGTAGTTTGAACATTCTTTGGCATTGCCTTTCTTTTGGGACTGGAATGAAAACTGACCTTTTCCAGTCCTGTGGCCACTGCTAAGTTTTCCAAATTTGCTGGCATATTGAGTGCAGCACTTTAAGAGCATCATCTTTTAGGATTTGAAATAGCTCAACTGGAATTCCGTTACCTCCACTAGCTTTGTTTGTAGTGATGTTTCATAAAGCCCACTTGACTTTGCATTCCAGGATGTCTGGCTCTAGGTGACTGATCACTCCACCATGGTTATCTGGGTCATGAAGATTTTTTGGTACAGTGCTTCTGGTATCCTTGGCACCTCTTCTTATCTTCTGCTGTCTGGAGACTCGGTTTGCCCCAGTGTCATGTCTTTGGGCCTCCAGCTGTCTGTAATGTCTTACTGACACACCATCAGCCATTATTTTCTCCTTAGCTCTGAGGCAGATAGATCCTCCTCTATTATAACATGGTACTACAGAATATATAGAACATGTTTCAGTGAACTTTTTTCCCCTCGGGATTATCACTGAAATAAAACACAAAATTAAGAAAAAACTCAGAGAACCCATGAACCTCCACAAATACTTCCAAGGACACCTGTGGCTCTTGTGTCCCAGTTTGGGAAACACTATTTTATAGTTTGTGGGTGTGGTATCAAAGGTTGAAACAGAGCAGTAGTTCACAAGCCAGTGAGATGATTGCTGTGAGAACCCAGCGGGGAGTCAAAATATGGGTCCCCCAGCCTCACCTGAAGGGTCTCTTTTTGGTGGGGCACAGAGGAGTTTAGGCAGGACCCGGGAATCCAGAGGTTTCCAGGAGATACATACACAAAGTCAGACTCGAAAACCACCTTTGATTAAATGATCTCTAGGTAGAGAAACACCCAGCGCGTTCTTGTTTGGACGAATGAGATAGATATCCATACAAACCAGCTACAGATTTTGAAAAGATCTTGTGGGCGGATTTGAGTTTACAAATTAACTGAAAACATATTAGATGAAGTTTAACTGGAAAAATTTAACAATCTGATGATTAAACTCAAAACAGTGACCCCCTCCTGCCCCTCAGTTCCAGAGTCAAAGAAATCACAAGCGGTTGAGGCCACCCCCTGTGAGATGAGCCAGCCCCTCCATGGGAAGGAAATCTCTCCTTCCACTACAGTTGTGACGAGCCTCTGCTAGCCTTCTCTTTGGCATTTCCTTTTTCCTGTCTGGCAGTCGGTGCTTTTGAGGTTTGTCTCCTCCCCTAGCTTTGACTTCATTGAGGACAAGTGACCATATCTTACCTGTATCACATCCCTACCCACTCCACCACAATCTGTTTCTGTGGTGATTTATATTTTGAGGAAGAGTTCCCTGGATTATCAGGTCAATTTTTAATGTAAAAGACCTCAGTACATTCTCTTTAAAAGAGCAGTGTGTGAGGAAGGATGGACAGGAAATATGGAGAAATTTATTCTAAGCGATCCTCCCCCAAAAGAGATGAAAGGCCTTAGAACAGCCCTGTAGATGTAGCCTCCTGTCAAAGAGAATCTAGTCAACAGATTTACCATTTTTCTCCTCCATATCAGAAGTTCATCTAGCTCATTAATCATCAATGTTTAAAATACGAGACTCTTAGGGAGACATTTGGGAAAAGCAGAATGGGAGAATACAAATGTTTAGCCCAAACTTTCCAAATCCTGGTTCACCTGCAAAATGATAAAATATGAGCACCTCTAGGAGTAGTTATGAGGCTGAGAGAGGACACAAGAGACATAGTAAAGGCACCGTCTCTAGTTAAGGAAACTGAGATTTAGGGAAACAAGCCAACTGGTCCCAAGCACACATTATGCCAGTGGTGGAAACAGGACAACAGGCACAATGACTCACACTGTCACCAGTTATTATTATTGAGCATTTATTAAGTCCCAGGTGCCATACTAAGAACTTCACAATATTCCTCATGATAGTCTTATGAGGTAGGTATTTTTCATTTTTTTCCTTTCTAGAGACGTGGAAATTGCCACATAGAGACCAAATAACTTACCCAGGAAGATCACAAAGAGATCACAAAGGAATCCAAAGCTGAGAGATGGACTCAGCCAGGCTGGCGCTACATCTCAGCACTTGACTGCCACCTCCCAAACTGGTGCTCTCCCCTCCATCCTATCAATCCAGGTCCAGCTAAGCAGCAGAGCTCACTGAGCCTTGCTGATTAATGCCAGGCTCCAGGAGCCTCCAATGTGTGCCGGGGAATTTATCACCCACAGCTCCATGTCTGAGGGTACATGCTGTCTTGTGGCAGGCCCCCCGCTGTCGCTGACAGGACCCTATCCACACCCCTGTGTAATTGTGTAGAACTGAGCCCTTGGGGTCCAGATTACTTCACTTCTAGAGGAATGTGTGTTCAGTCAGCAGGACTCTAAGACTACTAATTCCCTTCTCAGGAGCCATCCAGTACCCAGTAGCCAGTAATATTACTCAATCCTTATCAGACTAAACTGAGTTTAACCTCAGACATTGATGAGAAGAAGCTCCATCCCTGGGTGATAAACAACCTCTCACACCTCTGGGGAGCCAAATAATGAGTAAATCAGATGGTTCACGTTCCTGGGTCCCCACATAGAGAAATACAGAATAAGCGTGTCACCAACATTCATCAGCTGAAGGTCGTCTGATCATCTCTAGCAGTCGCCCTAAAGGATGACATTCACGTGGTCTCTTAGCTTTCACACTCTTCTTCTCTTACAGTAAAAAGAGGGAAAATCCCGCAACTTTTTAGCAAAAGAATTATCCATATTTTGCATATTTAACAATTACAATAACAATCTCCTCAAAATATAGAGGTTTTCTACATTCCATAGACACTCTGCCTTTTTCTGAAGAGTTACAGAGCTACACTTTGAGAGATGGAGGGTGTTTTCTTTGGATGTGAAATGGTAATTAAGGTTTACCTTTTGAACCCTAGGCTGAGTCTGTGAGCCCCACCCAGGGCAGTAGGCAGTGTGCTGTGTGAAGCGAGTGCCCCACGACCGTGGAGATATGGGACTAGATGTCTGACCGGTTCTTCCTGGCCCTTCCTTCCCTGTCTTGAGGACACCGCTCATCATTTTGCTGCCTAAATACATGGGGAGGCTGAGGTTAATGGCATTTGTGTTAAAAAAAAAAAAAAAGGCCCCTCTGTGAGACTCTTTTAGTGAAAGCCCTTTTATCTTAGAAACCTGTGAGCAGCGAAGGGAGGATGGGAAATATCTTGCCAGAAATCATTTGGTGGGAAGCCATGCGCTCTTGCTTGCCAAGTCCTTTCCTGTTTGAGCAAAGCCCAAAGCAACTTAAAAAAGTGTTAGGTATAAATACCAAAAAAGGCATTCAGAAAATCCAAACTCATGGAATTACTTTTCAGGAGAGAAAAAATAGGTTAAATAATAGGTTTGTGCCTTTTTCAATGTATCACTGTATTAACTGACCAGTTAATAAAAAAAGGAATGCCTGAAGAAGTCTTTCTCTCTTTCTCCCTCTCTTTTGGACATTAATCATTGTATACTACTAGTTCTCAGAGAGAGAGAGAGAGAGAGAGAGAGAGAGAGAGAGAGAGAGAGAAAGAGAGAGAGAGAAAGGACCGTTCCCAAAACCATCTCTTCCAAATACAGACATTCATTTTCTTTTTTCCTTACCCATTTATCCTGCGATGTAGCCATGGACGCCTATGGAGCATTCTTTTATTTTTTTTTAAACTAATTAACTTTTGACTCCACTGAGTCTCTGTTGCTGCTCCGGCTCTCTCTAGCCGTGGTGAGCGGGGGCTACTCTCTAGCCGTGGTGCACAAGCGTCTCATTGCAGCGGCTTCTCCTATTGGGGAGAGCAGGCTCTAGACAGCACAGGTTTCAGTAGTTGTGGCACACGGATTTAGTTGCTCCATGACACGTGGGATCTTTCCCATCCCGGGACTGAACCCGTGGTCCCCTTGCATTGGCAGGCAGATTCTTATCCGCTGGACCACCAGGGAAGTCCTTAGGGAGCATTCTTATAGTTGTATCTACAGCATGGGGTTTGGGAAAGTTCCCCTCAAGGGTTCTGAAATGCTATCCCTCATTGCCTCTTAAGACCTACTGAATGAGAGCAGAAGTGATGAATGTAGGAAACAGGAAGTTTCCTTTTACCATCACAGAGCATAGGGGTGTTCAGGAGCCTACCTTTCACAATTAGGTCCAGCATAGTTTTCTTTACAAACACACCGAACAGCTCCGTTTTTCCTATAGCAGGACTCTGCAAAACTAGAATTGAAAGAGAATATTAGAAGTCAATTCCATACATCACTGAAGAGGCTGTCTTAATTTTGATTAGATCAGCTCTACCTTGGTCACCCTCAAGGTCAAAAGGGTGTGATCACTTGCTTCATTTAAATTAAATCTTTCTCCTTTTAGGAAAGCTTAGACTATCAGGCTCAGACAGAAAGTGACACACCACTGGTGACACCATTTCTGTCTACCTCATTTATTTTTCCATAGAGGCACTTCATTATTTTGACTTGAAACAGTGGGAATTTGCAGAACATCACGTATATTTGTGTGTGTGTGTGTGTGTGTGTGTGTGTGTGTATTTAATGCAAGTCTAAATCACATATTCCAAAGCTGGATATAAAATAAGCAAATTTTACCTGTGATTTTAGATTTATATGAGAATTTTCTCTTTTTTCCATCACTTTCTGTGATGTTGAAAGTTTTCCTCTTTTTTCCTGCATTAGCTCTCTTTCACTCTTCAACATCATGAGCCAGTTCTAAACTATGCTTTATAATCTCCACAAAACTTTAATTTCTTTCATGTGTACCTTAAGGGTTGGGAATAAAGGGTACAGGGACTGGCTCAACTGACCATAGTCACAAAGCAAGTACTCAAACGAAAAATAGGACCCACAGTAAAAGGATTCTAGTCCATGAAACCCTCTCTCTTGATTCTTCTTCTTTTTTTGATAATAAAAAGTAGGACATAGAATAGAAAACAAACAAACACTGTTTCAGCAGAATAAATATTTTAATTATCAAGGCAGGGAAATGGAATATTACTCTATATGTTTAGAAAATTCTACATTGACAGGAATCTATCCCTATGAAGATGGTATACAACATTTTAAAGACTTTTAAATTAGTTTTGGCTTAGGTAGTGTACAATCCATGGAGCGTGACTTGCTGTTCTCACATTTCTGCATGTATCAGCAAAGACCTAACGGTCTTTGGAGGAAAGCAAATGGATATGTTTGCTTTGTGTGAATACATTTATAAAATCAATCAGAAAACAACATGTGCTTCTCAGGAAAAGGCGGTACACACAATTTATTTTCTCTAGCAGTTTGGTTAAAAACACTCCAATGAATTACATTTCTTTGGCATTTATCCTTTATTTTTCTTGTTCTTATTCCTCAGCCTCCTTAAAGAAACACCATCAGTTAAGTGTCCAGAACATGCATATTTCTTTGAAGATGTTCCACCCAGTTGGCCCACCCATGGCTTGAAGGAATGAAATATCTGCCTGGAGCTATCTTCTTTGAGCTAATGTCCTACTGTTATGAACAGATGACATTTTCCTTACTTGGAGCAATTATTAGTAGGTCTGTCCGACTGTCAGCGACCCCATGGACTGCAGCCCACCAGGCTACTCCGTCCATTGGATTTTCCAGGCAAGAGTACTGGGGTGGGGTGCCATTGCCTTCCCCGAATAAATAACTGAACTCTGTGTAAATGGACCCTGGGAACAGCTATGTGACCACTGGTCTTGGTGGAGGGAGACGCAGGGGCAGTAGGGCCATCAGGAGCTCTTTTTGTTGTTGTTTTTCATCAGCATTAACTGTTTACATTTTGCCTAGGCTAAAGTCTGTTTGGAGCTAGGGAAATGAAATCACTGCGCCTTTCTCAGCTCACACTAACAACCATGGTGCCCTCTCCAAGTGGAAGGGAGTCTTATGCTTTTGAAAAACCCTCAGGGAACTTAAAGGAAAACAGACTCAGCACTGTTTGTTTGCAAAACTCCCTCAAGCATCACTTTCTTGCTTTCAGATGTGGCTTTTGTAACTAGGGATCCAAATCCTGGGTCTGTAGGCTCAATGAGTGTATCTCTCTAACAGAACTGAGATTCCACACATGGTGCCTTTCTGAAAGCTCAAATAAAAGTCCTGGCATTTTGATTTTTATAGAAAGCAGCAATATGAATGATTTTTATAGAAAGCAGCAATATGAATGATTTTTATAGAAAGCAGCAATATGAATTTTGAGAAAAGCTGAAAGAGGCAGTGGGGAGTCTGATTTTATATGATATTTGATTAATATTTGAGATTAGTTAACTCAGTCAATAATAAGGCCAGATCAAAGACTAGCACTTTATAGGATCCAGGCCAATTTGTCCTATTCTAGGATTGCAGACTACTCCCAGCTTTTTGGAGCCAGTTTTCTCCCCGAAGGGATTCAGGAAATAGAACTATTGCCACTACAGAAAAAGCAGATCTCTCCTACCCCTCCCCATTCCTCCATACTCTTAACATATGTTCTTTACTTATAGGTTGTATATTTTTGCTTTTGTGTTAATTTTCAACAGGTTTTTTCATCTCAAATCTGTCCTCTAGAAACTTCAGCTTTTATATCTGTGAATATGTACCTAACTGCACAATCCATCCTTTAAGTCCCTCAATTGCTCTTTTGAACTCAGATCTACACACACAAGCAGAGAAAGAACATGGGTGGAAATGGTATTTCTTGGTGTCTATGGAACTACCTGTGTTTTCTCTTTTAAGACATGAAGCTCATTACCCGACTGGCAAGTTTCTGCTTATTTTATTTAAAAGCATTAAGAATCTTCAAAAGAGCTTCTTAATGAACTAAGACACTGGATAATCTGTCTCATAGATAAAAAAGGTCATATGCTTTAGAAGCGTCAAAATACTGTTGTAATCTGATCTATTTTAAGGAAGGCAGGAGTTTTTGACCATTCTATTCACAACTGCGACCAACAACCAATACATGATTGGCACATAATAAGTGCTTGATTAATATTTATTGATTTTACGTAGATAAGACTTCTCAGCCAATGAGGTTCCAGAAGCCACTGTTTGTTTGCAAAACTCCCTCAAGCATCACTTTCTTGCTTTCAGATGTGGCTTTTGTAACTAGGGATCCAAATCCTGGGTCTGTAGGCTCAATGAGTGTATCTCTCTAACAGAACTGAGATTCCACACATGGTGCCTTTCTGAAAGCTCAAATAAAAGTCCTGGCATTTTGATTTTTATAGAAAGCAGCAATATGAATGATTTTTATAGAAAGCAGCAATATGAATGATTTTTATAGAAAGCAGCAATATGAATTTTGAGAAAAGCTGAAAGAGGCAGTGGGGAGTCTGATTTTATATGATATTTGATTAATATTTGAGATTAGTTAATTCAGTCAATAATAAGGCCAGATCAAAGACTAGCACTTTATAGGATCCAGGCCAATTTGTCCTATTCTAGGATTGCAGACTACTCCCAGCTTTTTGGAGCCAGTTTTCTCCCCGAAGGGATTCAGGAAATAGAACTATTGCCACTACAGAAAAAGCAGATCTCTCCTACCCCTCCCCATTCCTCCATACTCTTAACATATGTTCTTTACTTATAGGTTGTATATTTTTGCTTTTGTGTTAATTTTCAACAGGTTTTTTCATCTCAAATCTGTCCTCTAGAAACTTCAGCTTTTATATCTGTGAATATGTACCTAACTGCACAATCCATCCTTTAAGTCCCTCAATTGCTGTTTTGAACTCAGATCTACACACACAAGCAGAGAAAGAACATGGGTGGAAATGGTATTTCTTGGTGTCTATGGAACTACCTGTGTTTTCTCTTTTAAGACATGAAGCTCATTACCCGACTGGCAAGTTTCTGCTTATTTTATTTAAAAGCATTAAGAATCTTCAAAAGAGCTTCTTAATGAACTAAGACACTGGATAATCTGTCTCATAGATAAAAAAGGTCATATGCTTTAGAAGCGTCAAAATACTGTTGTAATCTGATCTATTTTAAGGAAGGCAGGAGTTTTTGACCATTCTATTCACAACTGCGACCAACAACCAATACATGATTGGCACATAATAAGTGCTTGATTAATATTTATTGATTTTACGTAGATAAGACTTCTCAGCCAATGAGGTTCCAGAAGCCTCATATTTCAAAGCATTAATGTCACATAATTTAGATAAGTAATTGTCATATGTATGGTGCAAAAAAGTACAAAAGTCAGACAACACAATGAAGAATTTGGGATTACCTTTCTAATTCATCTGTTAATTTCTAAAGAAACTGCAGCTCTAATCTTATAAACCTGCTTTGAGCAGATGATGCTATATAACAACTTTGTTCATGTGGGAGAATGAGTGAAACCTGTTATTTCAAAGTTGGAGGTAAACATATTTAACAAAATAACTACACCACAGTAAGGGAACAGCACACTGAACATGCCATCAGATATGGTTAAGACTCATGGTTGAGAGCAGAATATTAATGAACAATTAAATAATATATCTAGATGAAGCAAAGGGTGCTCATAAATCAGGACATGCTTGAATGAAAATAACAACACAGTGTTTGAGTTTTCCACTCTCAGTTTCAGTACCATCCATTCTGTACACATTATTAATACCACTGAACAGGAAAAGTCACAAAGCAAGGGCTAAGACAGTTTAATGGTTTCTAAAGAAAGACGGGACTGTAAAACTTTTGACTTCTTCACTGCCTGCCAGACTCATCAGAGGCTCTGAACAAATCACAAGCTATGAGGTGAAATGTTAGGCGATACTGGTGTTCAATAAAGGGGAAAACAGTTAGGGGGAAACTTGGTTGTCATCTCTTTTCTTTTTATAAGAAAGTGTGTGGGATGATATTACTTATATGTGGAATCGAGCATATGGCACAAATGAACTTATCTATGGGACAGAAACTGATTCAGATATAGGGAACAGACTGGCAGTTGTCAGGTGGCCTGAGAGGGGTGGGAGAGGGATGGATTTGGAGTTTGGGGTTAGCCGATGTGAACTATTATATATAGGGTGGATAAACACCAAGATCCTATTATATAGCACAGGGAACTATCTTCAATATCTTGTATTAAGCCATAATAAAAAGGAAAACAAGAAAGAGAGAGAGAGTGTGTGTGTGTGTGTGTGAGAGAGAGAGAGACAGAGAGAGTGTGTGTGTGTGTATGTAAGGCATTCAGGACTTTTTCTAGTTACTTTATATGCATTATGTAATCTTTACAACAACTATCAAGGAAATATTACATCTAAACAATCAGAAGAGCACCTGATATAGAGTATGCAAAATGTTGGAAAATTAAATACATCATTTTAATTCTACATTACATTCTACATTTTTAAGCCAATAAAATGGCTAGTCCTGACTTGACTACTGGATTTATACATATATGTGCCTGAAAAGAATTCCATTATTTCCACTAAGATGTATGCATATTGTCTTTAACTTCTCATTCAGGAAACACAGCCAGAAGCGAAAATTCATTTTCTCAGAAATCTATGTGCTGGCTGGTCTAAAGCACTCTGTTTATCTATGCTCTATTTCTAACTGAAAATCCACTTAGCTGCCACATGTAGAAAAGGTCTGCTCTGTGGGAGTCAAAAGAAACTACTACTACTAAAAACACTGAATTATAACGTCTGTTGGCATCGCAGTCTTTCTAGGTCAAGGGACAGCAGAGCAAAAATGAGACTAGCCTTGCTTATAAAGCTTGGGAAACTTCACTGTGTCTGTGATGTGTCCTACAACCCACCCCCAATATTTAGGGAATAGAGTCATCACCTATACTACAAGTGTTTAAGTTTTCCTGAAAGTGGATTCAGGCTAGAAAACTTCCCTGTATCTTTTCCAATTTCATTATAACAGGAGATACTCAATTTTGATTGTACAAAACCCCCAGAACTCTGTATAGGGAGAAAAAAGAAAAGAAAAACAAAGGGGATAAGCAGTAGAAAAGGCTATTTTCCTTTAAGACTTACTTGGCAACATGAGGCAGGGGGCAGGGGCATGGCTGGCAGAACCGGGGGGGTCCCCTGATGGCATCTCCAATATAACCATCTAGACATTTCTCACAGTGCTCGCCTGTTGTGTTCCGCTGGCAGTGCTATGAGACAAAGAGATAAGAAAATTGACAAGGGCACACAAGAAATTTTATACACAGCAAATGTGGGAATCAAGCAGTATTTCAAGCAAAAGGGATATTGGGCCTGACAAAATAGATGGTATGTAATGATACTTACTAGTCAGCACAGAGGAGCTAGGCTGGCCCCAGTGGATGCTACCAAGTGTGAACCACGGGGAAGACTTCTGTGTGTGCACTGGCAGCCTGGGGGCTCTCTTCGAAGTTGGTGTGAAGAGCAGATTATTAGTCATTCATTTCAATTCAGAATGATCAAGCTCTGAATATACTAGATGCATCAGTTTACTGACTAGGAGTAAATATGAAATGAAAAAAAAAAAAATCCCCTCCTGGTAAACACTAGAGGAAACATTTTAAGAATTTATGGGCTCAGAAGAATAAAATGTGTCCAAATCAAGTATAAATGGACTAGAAGGTAGATAAAGAATATTCTGCTAATGGGCTGGTATCTTGCGTAATGATATATGAGAAATAGTAAGCTATTGTGTGATTCTTCCATTTATGGTGGGGATGATTGGAAGAAAAGCTCACAACAGTTGATTCTTCTGCCTAGAATGCCTGTTTATCATTCAAGATCTGCACCAGGCCTTTGAGAGCTTCAGGATTCCTTCCTGATGACCCCTCCTCGATCCTTCCCTCCTTCCCTACACACATTATCATCAGCTCCCAGCCTCGGGTGGCAAAGTGGTAAAGAATCCACCTGCCAATACAAGAGACATAAGAGACGCGGGCTCAATTACTGGGTCGGAAAGACCCCCTGGAATAGGAAACAGCAACCTGCTCCACTATTCTTGCCTGGGAAATCCCATGGACAAAGGAGCCTGAAGGGCTACAATGCACAGGGCTGTGAAGAGTCGGACGCAATTGAGCACACAGGGACACCCAGCCTCAGCAGCGCTTCCCCCTACACTGTCTCTCAGCAGTGCACTGCCATCAGCTTCAGTGGAGTGGTACTCAGTAGCTGTTTGTTAAACTGGTGGATTAATTTCTCACTAGTCCTCCGCAAGAGGCAGTGATGCAGGTCTACTGGTATTTTCTCCAACTGGACTAGACTGCACTGGAAAGTGTCATACTGTTTCACTAACAGTTTGGACTTCAAATCAAGTGCAACACACTAGACAGTGGGCCACAGCTATCATGGTTGAATGGTCTTTAGCCAATTGATCAGCCATTAGACTTGGCCATTAGCCACCTTTGACTGCTGATTAGAATTATGTTAACAGAATAGGATTAAAGAGGCTAGTCCAGGACACCTGACAGATGAGAAACTGAAAAAATAGAGTGTGATGTGCAGACAACAAGATGTTAACACATTTCCCTCACTGTTCTTAATGCTGCGTCACATGCTGAGTGAATCTTTAGCAAATATTTGTTGAAAAGAAAGAGGAAGGCCGAGGTGGGAAAGGGTGAATTAGTATCTGGAGCAAGTAAGGGAAATTAACACACACCCAGAGCCAGCTCAAAACTGGTGGCAGTCTCTTATCCCAGGGAAAACCAATGAGCCCTGTCCAACTACCCAGAATTTAAGCCATAAGCAGGGCTTCCCAGGTGGCGCTAGTGGTAAAGAACCCGCCTGCCAATGTAGGAAATGTGAGACATGGGTTCCATCCCTGGGTCGGGAAGATCCCTCTGCAGAGGGGCCATGGCGACACATTCCAGTATTCTTGCTGGGACAATCTTAAGGACAGAGGAGCGTGGCAGGCTATAGTTCACAGGATCACAAAGACCTGGACATGACTGAAGCGGCCTAGCATGCAGCACAAGCCACAAGCAATCTGGCAGGGCTACTCCAGAGTCGGGTGAAACCAGTCCGAGTCCTTGTTGGACAGATGAGACCCATCTGTGCAGAAGAAAACAGGACTGTTGTAAGATGTCAGACCATTCTTAGAGACTCCATGGGTGCTTTGGCTTCCTTGTTAGGGCCCTACTTCTGCTGTGGCAGCCACAGGAGCAATTACCCTCAAGGGCAAAGCCTCCAAATCACTATGACCTCTAAGAGCTCAGAGTGCAAACACTGACTTTAGTCATCTGCCTTCTTTTGAAGAGCTTGCTATGAAATTTCCTAAAAGGTAAATGAAGTACATTCTGTGAGACTGGCAGGGACAGTGCTGGCAGCAGGGAGAATTTCCCAGCTCCTCCGGTGTACAGCTGACTGATTGAACAGCTCAGGTGACTTTTCTAAGTCTCTAGTCTCTGTCTGAAAACAAAGATCTAGCCGAGAAAGAGCACAATGTTTCTTAAATCTTTTACTCTGAGACTGCAAATATCCTTTACCTTCATTGTTCTGCCATTTAAAAACCAGAAAGGAAAAAAATGAGAATAATAAATAGTATATTGTTGTTGGGAAAATTTTTTAAAATTTAATTTTTTAATAAAACTGACCTCACTTAAAAATGAAAAAAGCATTCTGAATCTTTGGCCAATGGTTAAGAAAGCTATGTCTGGACAATCAATTGCAGATTAGGTGTCAGGAATGACATCTGGGCATCAGCTCTGTCTCCTTCATGTGAGAAATGGAGTCTCTAGACACCTGGGCCACACCACCAATATAAGGTGAGAAGAAAGCCTAAAAGGATCAGGTTAGTGGCTGGTCAGATGCTTCATGGGTCACTGTAGTCTGTCTAGACTTGTGGTTCTCAAAGTATGTCCAGGGAGATGGCAGTGAGAAGCTTACTGAGGCTGGAATAGAAATCCTTGAAGGATTTTAGAAAAGGGGATGCCTTGATTAAGTTGTTTTTAAAAAATATCTCCATTGCTAGTGAGGAAGATAGATTAGGGAAGGGGAGTCTGGAGCAGGGCATCATAAGTAGTCGGGAAGGTCTACTGGTCATCAGGGAGGGATGCTGCGGGCATGAATTAACACAGGATGGTACAGAACAGAAGAGGCTCTCTCCTAGGCTGAACTAGTAGGATTTGGTGTCCAGCTAAACATCGGTGAAGAGAAAAAGGAAGCTGATGAAGTACACAGGACGTCTAAGTATGGAGGATTGGCAGAATGGTGCTGTCATTAACTGAGGCGGGGAATACTAAAGGAGAGACATGTTCAGGGTTGGGAGAAGAAGGAAAAACAACACATAGAGAACTTATTACCTGTCTTGGTTCTCATCATATTATTATGCTAGGGGCACAAAGCTCCAGAGGACTCCACTGAGCTAGCTATCCTTAGAATCCTTTGCACATGTAATTTTACGACTTTATTTCAAAACTTTAGCTAGCAAGGAAATAAATCACTATTTGCAAAATTTGGACTTTTCCAAGCTTGCAACAGATTGGAAAAGTGTCAAGATTTTAATGTAAGAATTATGCTCTCGATTTAGATACTAATTTTATAGTTGCATGTAAAACATGAAAAAAAATTCCGTTACTCAGTTTCTTCTTTCTCTTTGATACATAATGAGGATGTTGGTTTACCGATCACACATGTGTAGTCTTAAAGGGACTTAGATTGGTTGATTTTGACTTTACACACATAAAGGAGAGTTTGAAAGTCACAAGAAAAATGCTACAGAAATTAGAGATGTAAAATCTTTGCTTTCCTGAATTAGGTTTTAATTAGGCTTTGGGAGTAATAAAAAATTCATTAGACTTAAATATGTTGAATTACTTCCCTTTCTCCATTGTGCTTAGGATGAGGTAGAAGTTCATCTGAACATCAATCTTTTTAATTATAAAATTATTACAGACAGTTGTAGAACACTTGGGCAGGTATACTATAAAGTGAAAAGAAGAAAATAAAAATCCATTCACATTTCCACCAGCCAGATGTGAACACTTAACAGCTTGATGGTTTTCTCTCTAGGTTTCAATTATGTTTTTGCGGTTGAGTTGTTTCAAATCTATTTTCATTCATGTAGCTTTTTTTCCCCCCTGAAATTCTGGCACAGACCTCAAAATTTCTTTTTTTTTTTTTTTAATTGTTACTGAGCAAGTGGGGGTTTCTGCATATATTTCTGAAGTTCCCATGGTCCTCTTACTTTGAATTTCATTACATTGGTCACATCCACAGGCATTTTCAAATAGTGTTCTGCCCTACAGCCCTTCAGTCCACACAGTGGAGGCCACTTAACCCAGATCCTAGAATAGTGTCAGGCAGATAAGTGGTACTCAAAAAATGCTTATTTGTTAAGTGGATAAATGAAATCAACAAATCAATCCTTAGTCAAAAGAATCTAAGGATTCCCGTGCAAGTGGTGAATTTCAAGTCAGATTTTCTCCACCCTAGTTCTGGTCAGTGGGCTCCATGCTTTCTGCTAACGATGAAGCACCGGTTCTTTAGACAGTAACTGGCCTTAGTCATGACCTCGTCTTGGTTCTCTGTACCTAGCCTCTAGAACTGGGACAAAGTATGGGTTGTCAGTGACCAGGCATTCCCATCACTAGCCATCTGTCTGCTCTATTTCTACACCTTAATTCCTTTTTCATGCCTCTTTCAGGTGCTTTCCTAGAGAATCTGCCCTGCCCACTGGAGCTGCCTGGCCTCTGGGGCTCTGCCTAGCTGATTCTGCTGAAACCCCAATGCACCAAAATTCTGATAAGATGCAGGGCAGCCCTTTGAAAAGATCATCAATACATATTGGATTTCATTAGTTAAGCCAGTTTTCATTTGGCCACCTTTCTGCATTTGAAGAATTGGCAATCCTCTTGTAAAGAAATCTGTAAGTTTTTTGGTATGTCTAAAATGGTAGCATAACTTTGTCTACTCTCTGTATTTTATTGTTAAATGGCTTAGTTTTTTAAAATCAGTTTGTAAAATACAAGGTTAAATTGAAACTGAACATGGGAATGGAGGGAGAATTAAAAACAAATAGGGGAAGACAGGATAGAAGCATAACAAGCCTTCAAAATAAAATGAAACAAAAGAAGCTGTTTATTTTTGGTTGCTTATGGAAGATGGGAGAAATGAGTTAGGTCAGGCAAACTGTAAGAACTGCCTGAAACTCTGGTGCCCAGAGTGAGCTGCCAGGTGTTAGGTGGAGCTGAGAATGAGCTGGGGTTACAGCTCCTACAGGGCAGGAGCTGAGAAGCTGGCCCTGCTTGACCAGCAAACTGGTACAAGGATGACAAAGGAAACAGAAAAATATGAGTTTGATTCCAATGTGCCACCGCACACAATGTATTTGCCAACTAGGTAACAACATATTCTTTTTATATTGGCAAGCCTCTTCTGCTTCCTCACTTACATTTAGTGTTAGTCACTCATTCGTGTTGGACTCTTTGCAACCCCCACGGTCTGCAGCCTGCCAGGCTCCTGTTCATGAAATTCTCCAGGCAAGAATACTAGAGTGGGTCGCCACTTTCTTCTCCAGGGGATCTTCCTGACCCAGGGACTGAACCCGGTCTCCTGCACTGTGGGCAGATTCTTTACAATCTCAGTCACCTGGGAAGCCCATCATCTAGTCTTACTTACCTAAATTAAATTTACAGGAATACAGACACATGTTTCAGAGAAGGCAATGGCACCCCACTCCAGTACTCTTGCCTGGAAAATCCCATGGACAGAGGAGCCTGGTAGTCTGCAGTCCATGGGGTCGCTAAGAGTTTGGCACAACTGAGCGACTTCACTTTCCCTTCTCACTTTCATGCATTGGAGAAGGAAATGGCAACCCACTCCAGTGTTCTTGCCTGGAGAATCCCAGGGACGGGGGAGCCTGATGGGCTCCTGTCTATGGGGGTCACACAAGAGTCGGACACGACTGAAGAGACTTAGCAGCAGCAGCAGACACATGTTTAGCTCTTGGAGATAAGATTGTGGGTGATTTTTCCACTCTGAATTCCATGTATAGTATATATATATATATATATTTTTTTTTTTTTACTTTGAGCATATATTACTTTAATCAGGGAAAAGACACTTCCCTCTAGGTAGGGTAAGGTGGAGGGACCACTTTTAGGATAAGTAAGATGGCTTTTTTTTTATGTTCCATCTTGGAACAAAGTAATTTCAGGAAGATTGGCAACTGACCTGAGTGTGTTTATAAACGTTTATACCCAAGTCCATTCCCAAACTTTTATCAGAACCTTGTATGCCCCAGGAACGATGAAGGAATCACATGACTGCCCCCTCTGGAAGCTCAAGTCCAGGTGGAAGATAAAACCATGATAGCGTCTTTCTTGACAAGGTCATTGTAAGGAAGAGTAGTTTTATCATAGCTCTCCATAGGCATAACAGGAGGGATTTTTTTTTTTCCCTTTAATTTCAGTCTTCCGTCTTACTGACTGCCTAAAAGCAGCTGATGGGCTGGCCAGTCCCTATTGTCTTACACTTAAATAAACCAGATAAGGAAGAGCTTTAATTGGTCATATTATCAGAGATGTACATTATTAGTTCAAGTGCATTCATGGGATTCTCTTTTCAAATGTCACTGGGATTAAAATAACAGGAAACCGGAGATGGAAGCATTAGAAAGGGGTCAATTTGGCAGCTGCGTGTGCCTACACGGCTACAGAGGACATCCTGGATGTAATGGTTATTTAAGAAGATGGGGGAAGGGGAAAATAGAAACACCAGGACTAAACAAACAGTACAATGCATTAGCAACCTTTAGGGTTTGCCACTTACTTCTGTCCCTAGAAAAATGTGAATTGTTAGGTTTAAAATAAATGGAAATGTTCTAATTTGCATCTTAATGGAATTCGTGAGTAAAATAACACCTTCATGTACACACCATGAAGACCACTTATAATCAAAACCATCTGCCTAATGCCATCAATTATGCTAATTTTGAGGTAGATAGGTATATTTAAGTATTTTTGCAGTTTCCAGTTTATGCAAAAATATTCTTGCATTTTGAAAAGCTTCTTTTGCCTCCTGGGAACTAGAAGAATCCACTTCTGCTGTGTAGTATAGCTCATGAAGGAAAACATGATCTTAGAGTATAAGTCTTTAAAAATGCCTCCTACGACTTCTACTGAAGTCACTTCTGGTAAATACTTCAATCCCCATTTTCACTAGGTTTTCAATCCATTCAGTGAAAATGGGAAATATGTAGCAAGCACTTTTGCTAAAAGGTTTCTCAGTCTCCTTCATAAATCTCTATCATGTTTCACTGTCTACTAGAAAATTCATTTCAGTTAAGGGGGAAAAAGTCTGGGGGCTTGATTGCTGCTGCTGCTGCTAAGTCACTTCAGTCGTGTCCGACTCTGTGTGACCCCATAGACGGCAGCCCACCAGGCTCCCCTATCCCTGGGATTCTCCAGGCAAGAATACTGGAGTGGGTTGCCATTTCCTTCTCCAATCCATGAAAGTGAAAAGTGAAAGTGAAGTCGCTCAGTCTGTCCGACTGTTAGCGACCCCATGGACTGCAGCCCACCAGGCTACTCCGTCCATGGGATTTTCCAGGCAAGAGTACTGGGGTGGGGTGCCATTGCCTTCCCCGGGGGGCTTGATTACAGAATTACAAAGACCACAATGCCAAAGTTTTCATTTTTATTAGCTATTTGGTTCAAATATATATATATATATATATTTAGGAAAATTTGATCTATAGACCTGACTATCTTAAGTTATAAAATAGGCTATGAAACAACTGTTTTATTCTTCTAGTTTAAGTATAGTGAAGCCAAACATATGGCAAACTATACTATTACAGAGGAATTTGGATGGATAGTTTCCTCCTCTGTGTATTATTTTTCAGGTCCATCCCCAGTGGCTGATAGCTGGAAATCAGCTGCCGAAAGTGGTGGGGCAGTTACCACCAGGGACAGGGGCACACTCACAGATACACCTTGGTAGCCACTTACAATCATAAGCAGTTTATATGAGGTGTTTTACAGGAAAAGCTGAAGGGTAAAGAGAAAGCATGATTAGCAGTTTGCTCCTCCGTGGCTCAAATGTCCAGGAAGAATATTTCATCTCCACCAGTGATGCAAAGGCTCAGTGAAATATACGAGAGGTGACACGTGCCCCCGACCTACCACACAGAGTCCTGAGCCGTCCAAGCACTCGTTGGAATTACCATTACAGTCACAGGGCAAACATTCTTCCGAGTAGGCAAAGAAGAATCCAGCGTCGCATTTCTGAAACAGACACAACAAAAGCATCTTCATGACTGAAAAAGGTGAATTTTGGGCAACATTTTCTGGGAGGAGTAAGAGATGATTAGTAAACGATCTACATATTTCTTTACAGCACACATACTGAAATGAACTATTTATGCTACCACTCAATTGCCTTTGTTATATATCTTTCTTTCCTCTTTTCCCACTCTTTGCGGCTTTAGGGAGCTGCAGGGTAGGGCTCCTGACTCAGCCGGGACACCGCGAGGACAAATGGCGCCCAAATCTCGCGATGTGCAGCTGCCTGCGCGCGCCGTGACCTCGTCTGTACTGCGCGAACTCCCGTCACTTTCTGAGGACAGCAGGAGCACCTTTAACACCGTCCAACGTTGTTAGGAAGGATGAGAAGATTTTAGGTAACAATGAAGGAGAAACTTTCTAATGTTTTCTTTCATTCCAAAACAAGGCAAAACAAAACCACATCAGGGTGAAGAACTACGTCGTGCTCCCTGTTGAATAAAGTCTTAACGGGTTAAGAAATTATTGGCTGTGGCAGAACGACTTAAAAGATGTTCCTCATAAAGTTGTACCCTTAAAAAAAAATCCTCTTTTCAGATCCTAAAGTTTTGAAAGGAGGGGTTAGGAAGTTATTGAATCTTCACACATGTCGTGGGTTGTGTGTAGGTGCCTCCCCTGTATTTTGTTTATCCGCGTGACTGTGAGATATAAATTGTTTTCCTTCCTTCTAGTAGTGAGATAATTAAGCCCAGAGATGCTGTGGGTTGTGATGGTAGACTGCCTTGCATATGCTGAATGTCACTAGGAGTCAGGTTGAGAAACTATGAGATTGTTCCTCGTTTATGCCATGGTTCTTGGCTTATAGGTATGTATTTTACATTTCTTTGGAATGTTTCAGCGCTGCAAGGCAGAAATGCCATGCCGTCACAGGTCTGGAAGTTCAGTCCTTGCCTATCAGACAGATTTACATCTAAAGAATTCCAGACAGATAAGAATCTGGGTTGTTTCCACAAACTTACAAAGTAAGAGGGTTCCCATCACACCCGCCATTGACTCATTGTAGTTTGTACTGTCCTTTGACCAGGAAACTTTTCATTGTATCTGGCTGAGGTCCCTGACTGTTACACAAAGCCATTTCCTCTTGCTTGTTTCTCTCTAGAGACTCACTAGATACCATTAACAGTATAAAAACACTGTAGTCCTAAAACTAAAATTTAATATATTCCATTTGAAATAAGTTTAATAGAGCACAATGACTTTTTTTAAATAAAAAAAAGGTGAAGAAATTCTGTCTTTCTAAGTGAAAAGGCTGAGAGGGGACCAATTTATAATGGAGACTTTATAGTTGATGATAAGCCTTTTTTCAGTTTCCACTAGGGAACAAAAGAGAGGAAAAGGAGCTAAAATTGCTGTGGGAAGCATTTAATTCAGACCACCTAATTTCACATATGGTAAAATTTTTAATTATAAGAGGAATGGGTAACAGTAGTGAAGGGCTTAGTATTAGTTAATCTCAGGAGCCTCCAAACCAGTGGTTTCTGAATTTTCTAACTGCCTAAGTTAAGGACATTTGATTTGGGGAGTTTCTGATTCAGTAGGTCTGATGGTGAAGCAAAAGAATCTACATTTTTAAATAAAATAAATATTTTATTTTAAAAATTGTTTAACTCTTTCCCCCAGCCTTACTGAGATTAACTGACATATAACATTGTATAAGTTTAAGATGTACAACATGCTCACTTGATAGTATGGATTGCAAAATGATTACCACCATAGCATTAGCTAACAGCTCCATCTTGTCACATAATTACCATTTCTTTTTTGTGGTGAAAACATGTAAGATTTGCTCTCTTAGCAACTCTCAAATGTATAGTACAGTATTACTAACTGTACATTAGATAACCAGAATTTGTTAGCTTTTTAACCGGAAGTTTTACTCTGACCAGCCTCTCTCAGTTTGCCTGTCTCCCATCCCAGCCCCTGTAACCACCATTCTGGCCTCTGTTTCTCTGCTTTCCAAGGAGCGGGGCAGAGACCAGAGGTGTGTTTGAAACAGAAAAACACACTGGTGGTGGCAGAGAGTTTGGAAGCAGTACATGAAAAGCTCCACTTATACCATCAACTATAGTAAAGACCTACCTCTGGCCCAAGGAATCAAATTTCTGTAAGGGTGTTTTAAATTGGTAGTAGCTCAAGTCTTTTAGGCCTTCTTGCAGCTCTTTCTTCTGAAGTAGACAAAGAAAGTTAAGATTTGCCCTGAATGAATGCATCATTTTAAATATGAGAGTGACTAATCTCTTATATCCCTGAGGCCCTAGCTAAATTGAGACTCATTTTAAAAAAAACTAAAATTATCATAACATAGGAAAAAACCCAAAAAGCAACAAAAAAGGGGAAAATTTTGTATTTTAGAATAATTTTAGGTTTACTGAAAAAATTTGAGGGATATGTATATTTTTAAAGGGCTTCCCTGGTGGCTCAGAGGTTAAAGCTTCTGCTTGCAATGCGGGAGACCTGGGTTCGATCCCTGGATTGGGAAGATTCCCCTGGAGAAGGAAATGGCAACCCACTCCAGTATTCTTGCCTGGAGAATCCCATGGACAGAGGAGCCTGGTGGGAGTCCACGGGGTTGCAAAGAGTCGGACACGACTGAGCGATTTCACTTCACTTCCATGTATTTTTAAAAGACCCCACGAAATTTCTTTGTGAGACCAGGTTTGAAAAGATTATTTCAAAGAGGCACTCACAGTGATTTGTACACTATCATTGCTCAATGAACGCTTATGAATGGTTTGGACTAGGATAGGACATCTGAGGCATACATGCTGTTGGAAACCCGTGATTAATCCTGCTAACCCACTCACTGCTGTCTACTGGGGCTGCATTGGGTCTGCAGTCTTTCTCATCACAGTCAAGGCAACCACTACCTAGACTGTGTACTAGATGAAATCTTTATGCTAAGTTTAAGAGGTGACTTCACTCTGTCATTATCCGCTTACCCACCCACTAGGCAAAGGCTCTGACCTTATATAAAAGATGTCTTGGCTCAGGTCTCATACTGTGAGAGATGGGAAGACAAGGGAGGCAGGGACAAGGTTGTGTGGAACAGTCATTTGGCCCCCTGCTAAGAGGGCACCAAAAGTTGGAAGCCTGGCCAGCTCCTTTGTTGCTGGGTTTTGTACACCTGGAAGGATTGTATTTTCTAACTCATCTATCCAGAAGAGAGGCATCATTTTAAAATTCACATGAAGGCACCACTATTGGATAATAAAAATACTGGATATGGGGAGCTTCTGATGCCATTACTAGACCCCATACACTTGATACCTTAGACCTTGTATTGTAGAACGTTAGAGGATTTCTTGGAGTGGTAGATTGTTAAGTGGTTCGAGAGAAGCTTGAGTATCCTTAGGAAGAGTGTTTAAGACTGATTCTTTCATGTAAAAATATTTCATCATTTTCCCCCCAGAAAGTTCTGTCAATTTTTACTAAATCTCTTCTTGAAATTCTATAGAAACTGACTAAATTGACCTTTGTGATATTTTTAAGAATGAAAATGTGGCTTTTTTTTTTTTTTTAAGTTTTGTTCCTGCTTAACAATCTTTTAAGTAATCCAAGACCTGTGATGTTTAGAGGCCTGTGAAGACTCTTGAGAGTCCCTTGGACTGCAAAGAGATCCAACCAGTCCATCCTAAAGGAGATCAGTCCTAGGTGCTCATTGGTAGGACTGATATTGAAGCTCAAACTCCAAAACTTTGGCCACCTGATGCGAAGAGCTGACTCATTTGAGAAGACCCTGAAGCTGGGAAAGATTGAGGGCAGGAGAAGGGGATGACAGAGGATGAGATGGTTGGATGGCATCACCGATTCAATGAACATGGGTTTGGGTGGACTCTGGGAGTTGGTGATGGACAGGGAGGCCTGGCATGATGCGGTTCATGGGGTTGCAAAAAGTTGGACACGACTGAGCGACTGAACTGAACCGAACTGAAAGCCAAATAGTCTTACAAAGAAAATATTACCTGTCTGCTTTCCTTGAAAGTAGTCTCCAGAATTCACTAAACAAAGATGTGTTTGTGTATATACATGTGTGTGTAAGCAAGAGAAGAAGTCTTACAATCAGTTTTTCAATGCCACCCTGAATCCTCTTGTCTTTCTAAGACTGACCTACAGCAGACAACTATATAACACGTGGGTGGGTGATTTAGAGAGCACTCGGGGGATTTGTACCTTCTGGCATGGTGCCACAACTTTTAAAAAATTGATGATAATAATAAGGATGATAATTGCAATAATGATAATCATAATATAATTACTATTTACTGAAAGTCTATGTACTAAGTATTGTGATGAGTACTTTATCCATGTTATAGTATTTACTTTTCACAGCAACTCTGTGTATTAGATGTAAGTATCTGCATTTTGGGCTTCCCAGGTACCCTGGTGGCTCAAAGGGTAAAGCATCTGCCTGCAATGCAGGAGACCTGGGTTTGATCCCTGGGTCAGGAATATCTTCTGGAGAAGGAAATGGCAACCCACTCCAGTACTCTTGCCTGGAAAATCCCGTGGACAGAGAAGCCTGGTAGACTACAGTCCATGGGATCGCAAAGAGTCGAACACAACTGAGCGACTTCACTCACTCACTTAGGTAGCTCAGCTAGTGAAGAATCTGCCTGCAATGCAGGAGACCCCGGTTCAGTTCNGAAATGGCAACCCACTCCAGTACTCTTGCCTGGAAAATCCCGTGGACAGAGAAGCCTGGTAGACTACAGTCCATGGGATCGCAAAGAGTCGAACACAACTGAGCGACTTCACTCACTCACTTAGGTAGCTCAGCTAGTGAAGAATCTGCCTGCAATGCAGGAGACCCCGGTTCAGTTCCTGGGTTGGGAAGATCCCCTGCAGGAAGGCATGGCAACCCACTCCCCATGGACAGAGGAGCCTGGTGGGCTACAATCCATGGGGTTGCAAAGAGTCTGACACAACTGAGCAACTAAGCACAGCACAGCAGAGCACAGCACTTGGAGTTTAGCAGTGAACAAACTGAGAGTGAGAGAAGATTAGCAATGTATCCAGTATCACATAGATTTGTAAGAGGTTCAGACTGACCCGAATCTTGTTCCTCTACTATACCATGGTGCCCCTCGTAAATAAGTAAAATTTTAAAATGTATTTAATTTACATTATAAATTAATTGAGCATAAATATCTGCCATGCTTAAGTCACTGCTTTGATCATGTTGTATAGGTCTTTTGTTTTTACCCCACCATAGCCCTATGAGGTAGCTTCTATTACATTCATTTTGCTGCTCAGGTCTGTGTGGCTTACAGTAATTGTTACCCAGATCAAATAACACAGATACGAAATGGTGGACCCAGAAATTAGAGAATATTTACTGAATGAGAATATTTACTTTCTAAGCAAGTTACTTCAGCCACATTGTTGTTTTGACCAATTCTTTCCACTAAATCACTTGTAGACCTTTTATAGCTCTCCACTATTAAGCCACTCTTAATACACAGCTTGCCTCCTGCTCTGACACTGAGATTGGATTAATCAATAACATTTACTTCTGCCTTTGAAGGATAAGAGTTAATGCTTACTTTGTTATGATTAGTGTGATGTCTGACTTGGAGTAAAAATCAATGTATGTGTACTTGACTAATTTTATATTTATAGAAATTAGAACTAGATGGTCCTTAGGAAGAAATTAGTGTGGTATATCCATGTGCCACTTATATTTAAAAGAGCTCAAAATGACAGTATATATATATATATATATGTTGATATCCCTGCAGAAGGCATTATTTCCAGAGGTTCATCACATAATCACAATGTTAATTATTTAACTATATATAGTTATAATTAGGATTGTTTCTTAACAAAGAGGATAACATTTATACAGCTGATCATTTTTGTCCTCATTGAAAGAAATCCCCTTGAAAACACTAGACTTAAACCAGCAATACTGTCATCATATGTTTTGAATTTTCTTAAAAGTTCTTAAATTGTAGTCTTTTGAAGTACAGTTCAGTCTGCATCCTTTGGTTGTGACAAATTCCTAAAAATCTCTTAGAGTTAGCAAATAAAGTGAGTACCAAGCAAAGTAATACTGTTTCAAGTTAAAAACTCACAAAAATCTCACTGTTTCCCAAATAATATCACAGAGGAGCCAATTAATTGGAATTGGCTACAAGCCACTGCTTTCACATAGATACTGAATCTCTAGGACCACCAGATAGCATCACCGGCTTGAGGACAAGTGTTTGAGCAAGCTTCGGGAGTTGGTGATGGACAGAGAAGCCTGGCATGCTGAGGTTTGTGGGGTCGCAGAGTCAGACATGACTGAGGGACTGAACTGAACTGAGTACCTTCAAAATTACTGTTGAAAAGCCCAGTTGACTAAACAGCTTAAATGGTCTAATAGCATTCTTTAGGAATCTGAGGTCTTCAGTCACTCACTAAAAAACTACCAATAGTGAGGAGCCTGAAGTTGTCATCTGAGAGAGTGAGATATATCTTGAGATGTCTGAGTAGGGACTTGATGACCCTACTCAGAGAGAAACAGACTCTCATCTCCAGTTCCAACAAATAATGAATTAATGATAATAAAATTCCATTACCAAGAGCATACGCCACAGCCCTCTCCCTCTTTTAATAGGATTTGACCTATTATTGGAATTTTTGTATTGTGTCTTCAACCAAGGATCTACATTTTACAAATGTTTCAACTTATCTTGCTTTCTGAATTGGACTCCTAAAATTCTGATTCATTAATTTTTGTTTTAATTTACTAAGACTTAATGTGGAAAGCTTTAAAAATTTTTTTCTCTAAATTCATTCACTTGCATACAGAGTCACTGCTATCTTCTAAATTAGTATTCTTAAAATTTAACAGCACACATTCAGTTACCTTCCTGATTCGATTTTTGTATGGGCATAATGAATCCACTTTTCTCTTGTTTCCAGGTTACAATGGTTTTAGCTCTAGTTTTAGTTCCATTTTTTTTCTTTTTGTTTTTAATGTGTGAGTCACCTTAAAATTGAGTCACCTTAAAATTTATTCACCTTAAGGGCGAATGTTATGCTAATTAAAGATCTAAAGCTTTGTGCCTTTACTCAAAGGTCTCCGGATCTTACACAATGCTGATGTCCATCTGTTTAAAACTTGAGAAGAATTAAAATCAGATAGTATCTAGGGACCTAATAGCAACCAGTAGTTTAATCTATTTAAAAATGTCAATTTAGGGACTTCCTTGTTGGTCCAGTGGCTAAGGCTCTGGGCTGTCAGTGCAAGGGGCCTGCGTTTGATCCCTGGTCGGGGAACTAGATCCCACGTGCTGCAACTAGAAAAGATCCTGCGTGCCTTACCTAAATATCTCATATGCTGCAATTAAAAGATCCCCCATGCGGAATGAAGATCGAAGATCGCACATGTTGCCACTGAGACCCAGTACAACCAGATACATAGATAAAAATAAATACTAAAAAATAAAAATCAATCAATTTAGCCTTTGCTGGGGAAGAGTGACTTCTAAGAACATATTAACTTATTACATGGGTAGGCATCTCACAAGCTTCCCAGGTGGCACTAGTGGTAAAGAACCCACTTTCCAATGCAGGAGATGTAAGAGATGTGGGTTTGACCCCTGGGTTGGGAAGATCCCCTGGAGGAGGGCATGGCAACTCACTCCAGTATTCTTGCCTGGAGAATCTCCATGGATAGAGGAGTCTGGCAGGCTGCATATTGTCCATAGGATCACACAGAGTCAGACACGACTGAAGTGACTTAGCATGCATGCATGCAGGCATCTCACAGGCTATTTTTTTCTATATCTATAAAAACAAAAGATAAAGTATCTGTCATGGAAAGCAGTCCTTAATTAAGCTATTGATAACTTTGCCTCCATTTTTTCTTGATAGGACTTAAATGTTCTGATTATATACAAAACTGTAATGGAAGTGCTAAAATAAGTTAAATGCATTATGCAATGGGTTACAGTTAGCAAGAAATTGCCTTTTTGATACTTTACTTGAATATGGAGAGAATTACCCATGTATCGTCCCTTGGGTCTCTTTAAGCTCTTGTTTGCATAATTGAAATTCCCTACATTTCAATAGGTGAAGTTAATTTTTAGATTTTGACAGTGATTTCACCATAGCTTGATTAGGAAAGTGGTTTCAACATTCCTCAGGGGTTTATCCAGTTCAAAGATATTTCTTCTTAGGACTGGCATCATAAAGCTAGGGTATCAGCTGAACACAAACCACAGTGCTGGTTTCTCCTAGTTGGCGCTTAGAACTATTTGTGCTTAGTGCTTAGGAGCGCTATCTGCCATTCTTTGGCAAACTTATAAAACGCTCCAGTCCTCAATTTAATAGTCAAATGAACAAGAGACACTGATTTAGGTCTTGAGGAATTCTGAGGAACACAACACTGCTATCTTGTCCACAGTTAAGTCAGCTCGTTTAATTTTGTAGAGTGGAGAGATATTTGTCGTGGCATTTACTTTGTATTTCTGTGCCTATTCCTCAGCACACTTTGTAGGTCTTCTTGGTATTCTCTTGGGCATAGAAACCAGTACTCCACTCAAAGATCTCAAATAACTGTTCTCAAACCCCATACTTGATCAAATGCTTATTTGGACTTGTAGATAACACCAGACTCAGGCTGTGATGAAATACTTACCATGCGTGCTAATAAATAGCTCTCTTTAGTTGTAAAACCAAGAGGATCAAACAAGAAAAGTTTAGAGCCCCAGAGCCATACAAATTTTTCTTTTAAAGAGTTGGATTGGAGCATGATTATGTTCATTAATGCTGATGAGAATTTCTTTAATTTCCTCCTTGAAAAGTTACTTAAAACACTTTTTAAGTTGCTCATTTAGAGTAGTGATTACCACTTCTAAAACATAATGGGGCTTTAGCAATGCCTTTTTTCCCTTCAATTTTTCTTAAAAAAAAAAAAAAAAGGAAAGAAATCTCCTACTAGCATCTGCCTTTCTGCTCCAGGTCCTCCTCACATTGCCTCATGTTGCTGGCTTGTGCATTTCACTCCTTCCCTTCCAAGTTATGGTTACACAACATAGCCTCTGCCAATTTTTTTTTTAATATCTGAAAACTGACTCAGTTTTATTTAATTTACTGGGGCAAATGCCATGGACACATTTCCAAGAAAGGAAGAGATGCGAACCACAAGGGCTAGCCTTAAGAGCAAGGAGAGAGAAATAACTTTAGAGTTACATGGTTTAGGGGATTTTGATATGACTCCTTAACCGCTTAGTGGGAATCAGCGTTGTAAGATGCAGACATCTCTGTCCTCTTCAACTGCTTTTTGTGAATAATAACAGCTAATGTTTATTGACAGACTCCAGGCACTGAGCTAAGTGCTCTTTATAGATATTCCAGTTTGATCATTACCCATAGGATTGCAAATGCCTCCCTAAATTACCATTACTTTTTACAAGAAATTGATAAGTTTAATTGTCTATAGACTGACAATGGCTCCTGTTTAGTGTGCCCTGGGAAGGCAGCAATGCTTTCTTGGATGAGTCCTCTGTTTGAGGTGTTTCATCAATTTCCATTGCTAGTAGATGTACCTGTTTCTGTCTTGAGGTACCCAGTGTAGTTCATTGATGCCTTCACACTGGACCACTCAGGATGCAAAGCAGAATGTCACTGGCAGTACCTGTCATTCTTTATGCTCTTCCTCATGGGTTTATGCATCACAGAAGTAATACTGTGGTGAATTAGTAGGAAAGGAGAAATGCATGGCAAATCTCTGCTCTGTCCTTTTAATCTCAGGAGATAACCATTCCTCTTTTAATGAGAAGATGGAGGTCATTGGGTGCATACTACACCTCTTCTCTTTCTCAAAACTCACCTTTATCATGATTCGTCCTAATTTCCTCTGCCCGCCTCAGAGGATGTCGTGTTCCTCTTCTTAGGAAAGACTCACCCTCTATCCATGCTCTGGGGCTCGCACATCTGTGGCCAGCAGGCTCTGTTCCAACACCTAGCCTCCCTCCCTAACATGCCACTCGTCTCTTTGCACCCGTAGGGATGAGGAGAAGCAGAGTACAGTTAGGTGCCGGGTCCTGTATTGGATGAGCCCTGACTTCTTCCCTCAGGTTCAAATTGTAAGAACACCTTCCCTCAGCTCTTCCCCTTCTTCATTTTCCTCCATTCTTGCCCAGCCAAGCTTGGTGAGTGAGAACTCAGTCACACTGGCTCTGCTTCCTTCTATGTCAATCTCAGTCTCTGTCTCCATTGTGCTGCTGAAACTGCCCTGACAAAGCTGTCAGGTGAGGTCTTTGTGGCTTTGCTTTTCCAATGTTACTTGTTCTTATCCAGCACTTAATATTTTTGAGATTTCCGCTCCCCCCCACACCCTTGCCTTGAAATTCTCTCTTCTCTCTACAGGAAAACTCCCTTTTTGGGTTTTGCTCCTGCCTGTCTTTTTTCAGTATTTGGGGTCAGGGAGCATTTGAGGGGAAGGAAGGTAGGTTGTTCCTCTTTCTCTGCTGCTCCTACTTGGTTGGTGTTCCCCAAGATAACCTTTGTATCCTTCTTTTCTATCTACCTACTTTTGTTTGGTGAGGTCAACCTCTCCTACAATTTCAGCCTCCATCTGTATTCTGGTGGCCACCAAAACTCGCTACATAACCCCGATCTCACTCTTCTATGCCATGCCTTTGTTTCCAAGTGCTTGTTAGACAAGTCCTTTTCCAGTTGTGTAAGCACATGGAGTTAAATGTATCCCATGGTGATCTTATTATATTCTTTCCCTAATCTATTTTTCTTCTTATATCTCGGTTAATGATAAAGATTATGGAATATAAAAGGAAAAAGTAATGAATTAATGCTCTTAAATCACATGTATGTATTTTGCATTAATGTAGTTTTTGGAAATGTTTCCAAAAGAGTGAACTCTGCAAGAATCAGGGAATGGTTTGCATATAGAATGACAAAGTTTAAGTACTCACATTTTATTTCTTTTTTACAAGCACTATGCTATCTTTGTTTATTTCAAATATATGGTTTAAATGCAGGTAAATGAAATATCACAGAGTTTAGAGTCTCAAGTTAGAAACTACTTTACATAATTCTGAATTGTTATAAATTTACTCTCTAAATGAATATCTCTATCTGTTTGGACAGTAGGACTGGATGTTCTCCAAATTAATGTTTGTGTAGGATACAGTGTTTATGTGCTAATTTGAATCTTACGTGTTTGTTATATTGTTATATTGCTTAACAGTTACCACAGCGACTGGTTAGAACTTAGACAACAGAAGATTTTTTAGGGAAGAGAATTTTGTCATGGACATTATTTAGAATTGCTGGCACACAGTGCTAATAAAAAGCAGATTGTAGTTTAGTAAGTTTTATTACTGTTTTAAAATTCTTTGTACAAAATGCGCCCCTTATTGCCACCACCTGGGTAAGACTGATCCCACCTCCTGTCACCCTTTGTATACTATTATGTCATAGAGTTTGCACTCTTCCTTTGAAACACTTAGCAAAATAACTCTTCCTCCTTGTTCCTAATACCAATGTTTAGCTCAGAATCTTGGCATTTCTCTCATGGATTATCATAATGACCTTCACTCTCTTCTCTTGATCATTAGTTTTTCTGCCTTCTGGTCCATTCTTTATTACCAGAGGTAATTTTTAATAACTTCACCATACTACTTTTCTGCCTCAGACCTCCCAATGGCTCTTTATTCATTGCATTTATGAGTAAGTAAAATTCCTTAGCATGACATACGAGGCTCCTATTTCACAATACAATTTCTAACGATCTCTTCATGTTCAACTTCAGCTCCCTCTGCTCTAATTTAACTACGTATTTCCTCCACCCCACAACATACTATTCTCTTGATCACCTTGACTTTGCATGTACTGTGCAACAGGGTCTTGGGGTGCCTTTTTTATCTCCATCACCTATGAATCCTTCCTCAGTCTCAGACTCAGTTGCTCCTTCTCTGTGTTCACATGGTACTCTGTACACACCTCATTGGAGCACATGGATCATGCTATTACAAGTTATTTTTTAAAGTCTTTATTGAAATTGTTACAACACTGCTTCTGTTTTTTGGCCATGAGGCATGTGGAATCTTAGCTTCTTGCTGCTGCTGCTGCTGCTGCTGCTAAGTTGCTTCAGTCGTGTCCGACTCTGTGCGACCCCATAGACGGCAGCCCACCAGGCTCCCCTGTCCCTAGCTCCTTGACCAGGGGTCAAACCTGTACCCCCTGCATTGGAAGACAAAGTCTTAACCACTGAACTGCCATTGCAGTCCCGATTGCAAATTTTAATTTATGCTCCNTAAGTTGCTTCAGTCGTGTCCGACTCTGTGCGACCCCATAGACGGCAGCCCACCAGGCTCCCCTGTCCCTAGCTCCTTGACCAGGGGTCAAACCTGTACCCCCTGCATTGGAAGACAAAGTCTTAACCACTGAACTGCCATTGCAGTCCCGATTGCAAATTTTAATTTATGCTCCACTCCCCCGCCCTGAAATCACCATGAGCTCCTTGAGAACAGGGATAATGTCTTATTCATCTTTGTATCCTTATTATCTACTAATATTAGAGTAATTAACAAATGCTGAAAATATGTTAGTTGAAAAAGTGGATTTGAATTTGTAAAGAAGGAATGAAGAGAGGGAAAAGTCATGTAAAAACTTTGAAGAGCAATTCAACAAATCTCAGAAATGAAAACCTCCAGTCATGAATGAGTCTTTAAAAAATATTAAAGAAAAAGGCAAGCCGTAGAATAGAAACAGTATAATATTTATATTGTATTTTAAAACAGGCAAAATAATTGTGTTATATATAATGTGTAGGGATGCATGCATGTAAAGAAAAGTATAAGAAATAAATTGAAACCTACCAAATCAGGCAATTTAAGAGTAAAGGAGAGGAGTGAGATTGAAGATATATTGGCAATATTTTATTTCTTAAGATACATGTAGGGGATACAAATGCTCATGAAAAAGAAAGAAAGGAAGAGAAAGAACAAAAGGGAGGAAGAAAAATGAAAGGTCCCACTTAGATTGGCTGGCTATTGGATTTCCATGTCTAGACTTGGTGAGGTCTCTAAAATATCATCTCTAGGAAGAGACTTGGAGAAGGCAATGGCACCCTACTCCAGTACTCTTGGCTGGAAAATCCCATGGATGGTGGAGCCTGGTGAGCTGCAGTCCATGGGGTCGCTGAGGGTTGGACACGACTGAGCGACTTCACTTTCACTTTTCACCTTCCTGCATTGGAGAAGGAAATGGCAACCCACTCCAGTGTTCTTGCCTGGAGAATCCCACGGACGGGGGAGCCTGGTGGGCTGTTGTCTATGGGGTAGCACAAGAGTCGGACACGACTGAAGCAACTTAGCAGCAGCAGCAGGAAGTGACTAATGTGGTCATGACAATAGATTCAGCTGCCTGTGTATATTAACTTCCTTGTTATTCATCTTATGTACCATTATCACACACAGTTAAAAAAATAAGCAGAAGAACATTCCTTACTTAATTTGTTCTTCCTCTGTTTTCTACCATACAGCTAATAGCTACCTCATCTTATGTGGAAGTCTTTCACATGTCTGTATGTCTGTCTAAGTTAAAACATACACCAACTTTTAGATTCTTCTAAAATGTTTAAATGACAATTTGATTTACACTTATTAATTTATTCTGTCAGTAAAGCTATGTGCTACCTGTGCAATATGGAGGACTTTAAGGGTGCCTATTTATTCTAGTTGGGATTTACCTCTGCAAAACCATAACCATGCCCATAATCTCCTCCAACATCCTGAACTCAGTTTTATATTTCATATACATTTCATCAATTCTTGGAAAATAACTATTCTTTGTTGAAGTGGAAAGGTCTTTTTTAAGCGGTAATCATCCTAAATATTAATTTGGGGTGACAACAGATTTTTAAGTGGTGCTATTAGGGACCACAGTCAGGAAGGTATATGGATATGAGTGTCTCTAACAAAGCATATTTTCGGAATAGCCAGTTATAGACTGAAAAGAACTAGAAAATTGACTTCTATCCATCTGGTGACTGAAACTGCACCATCTAAAGATGGATTGCACGTCACATATTTGGACCCTTCTTTCATAATTTATAACAATCTGGGAGAAGTGACAGATTTCCCCTGTTCAGTTGATAAAGCATATTTTCAAGGAATCCAAATAGATAAGAGATTGTATTCAAAGGAAGGATCCCTTTCAAGTATCAATTTTGATAGATTTTTCAATGAATTGCAGTCAGTTAGTTGTTAAATTCAGAGCATTTCGTAGGTAGGGCAATTTTCTTTTCAAATGTGTTCTCTCTGTCTCTTTTTTCTCCTTATTCTTTCAACAGCTAACAGATCCTCCACTCCCTCTGTAACATATATCTGTAGGTAAGTTTTCTTTAGAATTTGCACCCCAAGTTGTCAGAATATGTTGAAAAATCTACTCTTTGGCATTTTAAGAAGTGCACACATGTATATCCATGTTCAGTTCCCCATTTGTCAACCATGCATCTGGCAGTGATTCAGCTCAGTAAATATTTGTTGAGTGAATCTCTCCTCCAAAGATGTTTGCATTGAGGATACCCCCAGATTCTAGACCTCACCATTTTATCTCCTGTATGTATTGATATGGTGTACTACAATCTGTTCCTTAGAGAAGCTATAATTCACTGTAGTTAAATCCCCTGGAGACAAACTGGAGCAGTGGAAAGCATGAAATCTTATTCCAATTCCAGTTTCACTAACCTTGCCTGGCTTATTTAACATGAGGTGTCAGGTTTTTGTTTGTTTGTTTTTTTGTGTGTGAAAAAAAAAAAAAAAAAAGGAATGATCACCATTTTATCTCCCAGAGTGGTTGTGAGGATCAACTAATGTTGTGCATTTAAAGCTCAATGGAAGGGGTTCAATAGCTATTAGTTTTCTCCCTTCCTTTTGGATATGTCTGTGCCAGGGTTGTCTGTTTTAACTGATAGCTCTTCATTAAGCTCTAAGTCTTTCTTTATGGGACATAGCTCAGCAGTGACACCTGGTTCACTGGCTTTCTTCCTCAGAAGACTTAACTCCCTGAGAACAAAATCTGGATTTTTCTGGTTTGTTGCTGTATCCTCAGTGCCTTGCATGGCAGGTGCTTAATGAATATGTAGTGAATATATCTTGGCATTACAGAATCACAGGATTCCAGAGCTGCCAAGGATGTTAGTGGTTCCCTCATCTAACCTCTCATTTAAAGTTTGGAAAATTGCAACCTAGAAGTTGCCTAAAACAAAGAGCAAGTTAATGCCACCTTTAGTGTACCTTCCACTAAACCACACTTCTTTCTGATGATGATGAGAAAAGTGATGTTAAGAATTGTGCAGGGTTGTGGGACTTCCCTGGCAGTCCAGTGGTTAAGACTCTGCCTTCCAGTGCCCAGGTCACTGGTTGGAGAACTAAGATCCCACATGCCACATGATATGGCCAAAGGAAAAAGAAAAAAAAAAAAAATGAAAGTTGTGCTGAAGCTCACACCTCATCTGGGGCTGCAAACAGGCCCACACTGTCTATCTCTGCCTTTCCCAGGCATATCTGGGATAAGAATCAACTTTGCTCATGGTTATTAGATTTATGAAGAATCTCATTAAAGTTATTCCATTAGTACCATCTCCTGAATTTCAGAACTGAGTGCTATCAGTCATAGAAGGGTCTGAATACCGGCCCCCAGGTATGAGGGTGAGGGAGTGGGGTGAGACGGGACAGAGCAGTTGGGCAGGTGAGGGAGGAGAACACTGTAAACCTCGCTCAGGTTTGCGCTGAGTGTGTGGCTCAGTCCAGATAGGAAACATTGTCCACCAGCCATCAGCCCTCTGCATTACTAGATTTGGCATATGGCAATTATTTGTAATTGAAATATAATAATTTATAGCTGGTGTGTTTCAATTTTAACAGTTTAGTGCAGATAGAAATTTAGTGCAGATAGAAATAGACTGTGAAGCAAATAATGTAATTACTCACTAAATAAGTCAGCTCTTGTTAGAAGCTGGTTATGGGACATCCAGCTGCATCCCTGACACCTCCCTTGCTTCACTTGAGGGATCTGACAATGGGCCTTGGGAAAGGATGCCCCTTTCATGTAACATATGCAGGTGTTTCCCTTTATGAGTCAGAAGCAGATGTCTGGTTAGGCAGAATGTATGACAGCTTGACACACATCTGGCCCCACCTAGCAGGAAAACTATGACCTGTAAATTGTACTAATAAAATACCATCACTCCCATTTTGACTGGGCCATGAAACCAACACCTTCATCCTTCAACACTGAAGGAGGCTAGATCCCACACAGAGGGTTTGTGAGTGGCTCAAAGCTTAGGATTGTAAGTTGAACCTACATGCTGCCTTTGATGTATTTTACAGGACAAATTTTATGAGGCAAATGACAATGTGATCTAACCCCAAGTGTTCTGATTTGCAGAAAGGGAGCAGTAGAATTCATTAAGTTAACATTTTACATCTCTACGTGTCAAGCACTTAGAAGGCTCAGGAGATGGAATCTTTTAGGCCACAAATGAAGTATTTCAGAGCGGTGGTCTATTCAGAGACTCTGATGACAGGGCTGTTTTCAAACAGCTCATAAATAAATATATCAAACACTAACCACTTAGGCAAGGCAAATGAGTTGCCATCCTGAACATTTAGCTCCTCAATTTGGGGAGCTAATTAAAACAAAACAACAACCGAAAAACTTTTCCAAAAAGTTGTAAATCTATACTCACAAAATGTTAACTACAATATCATGAACTGTTCATAAGTTCTATTATTTTTAGCACATGAATGATATTCAAAGTTGGTACAGAATTTCCATTCTTTTCATCTTATTTGGGATTATTTCCCACAATTTTTCTCCCTAACTTCCCTCCTCTAAAATTTCATTTTGTGATTTTGGTAAAATACTATTTAATTTAAATCTTTATTTCATTCCATTTTACATTGATAAATACCATAAATAACCTGCACATTTTATTTTTAGTAAAAATTCTGAAGGGTAGTTTCAGAATCACTTTACAATCTGGTATCATCTGTCTGTAGCTTTTAAATTTTGTCCCCAAATTACTGTTTTGATCCAGATAGTTATTCTGTTAAAGCATGTTTATAAAAGTGAAGGTAAAGTACACAAAGTGAAAAGAAAATGACTGTAGAGATGACAGTTCCTCAAGTGCCATAGATCTGTTCTCTGCACTGCTGTTTTAATGACAGCAAAATAATACACATTTATGAAAGGAAATGGATGAGGAAGGCTGAGAGTGTTTGATTTAAAGTAATTTTGTTATCTGTCATATAAGGCGGGGAAAATTGTACTGATTTTAAAGCGATCGTTTAGTTACAGATGTTTCCAGACCCCTTCCCTGATCCAAGGAAACAAAATACCATTCAACAACAAGCCCAGATTTAGAGATGGGGCTTGTTCCAATATAAACATTTCTTAGCTAGACCTTCTCCATGAAAGTGCATAGTCAATTTTTCCATATACAGTGGGAAAGACAAAGCTTTTAGCTTAAAAGGCGTTCTTGCCCGTGGCACAGAGCTCCTGGAATGAACAGCCTAGGGACGCCATGGTTCACAATGCTGATTTGTTCATCAGAAGTATATGACAGGATTATGTCAGAATGCACATGTGCCACAAATAGAAAACTCAGCACCATTTTGGCTTTCAGTGTTTAGTATGGTCATTTATTCGCTCTGCGTCTCTCTTTGATGTAGCACTGTTTACCCAAGGGCCCGGTTTAGTGTGTGGCACAAAGCAGGTATTCAACAAATAAGGAAAGCATGAACTATTTTCTTGAGCAACTGTTATCCTGAAGGCACTTGGCCAGGCGATTTGGGGAACCAGAAGTTGAATTATGGATACTTCTGGCCTCCAGGGGGTTAGTTGGGGCATTTAAGGTATATATGTAACTTACTCTAATATATAGCAGAAAGTGCTAAGAGTCCTAGTATAGGAGAAGTACAGACAAATGCTGAGAGAGTGAAGAGGAAGGGAAATTTACTTTTAACCTGGAGGTGGGTAGTGGATCAAGAATGATTCTTCAGAGGAGGTAGCATCTGTGCAGGGTTTTCTTGAAAGAGAACACTGAAGCCGAAAGGCTGGAAAACACAGGATGGTTTTTAATCACTTCCCATAAGGCAGAGAGGCTAGCACTCATATTCCTCTCATTGTTTTATTGCTTCAAGTAGACATCCTCCCTGCTCCCTTCCTCCCAGCCCCTAGTAACCTTCAATAAAAGGCACCAGATGGAATGACTTTTTTTTTTTACTTTCTGGGATCTTCTTTGGAAGGATTAGTTTAATATTAGCGATTAAACTCATGTGACATCTTCAGCAACCTTCTGGCTTACAGTATATTCACACGGACATACCACTTTCTGTCTACACCACCTTCTGTTTCCATAGATAACACTGGAGGCATGCCCTAAACCCCGAACTAAGTGTTAGGTATGCCTAGAAGCCTCATTAATTCCTTGTGGTCACTGGGATCCCATAAAGAACTGTTATGTAGCTAGGAGTTAGGAGTTTGGAACTGACAATAATTTCCAAGTCAAAATTTGTGCATAGGGATAATGCCATTCAACTATAAGAAGAGAATATTTTCATATTATCCTCTTTCATTCTGCTATCTAGTGCATTTTACGCAAAAGTGAGATGAGCCAAAGCATGATAATAGAAATACTTGGTTGTATGGCCCTCTCAGTAGCTACAAGATTGATTTAATTGATTGAGAATCTATTAATAATTAAAACAAGAACCCTGTGCACTTGGGATTTTTTATTCTACTGTCAATAGCCCAGTCACTGAACGGTTGAAACCAGAGCAAAACTCTATCCTCATTTAAAGCTTTGACTGCTATTTCAGTTTTTTTCTCCTTTTAAAAAGTTTGTAAATTTCTTAGATGATGTGAGCTAAGTTCCAAGGAAATCCATGCTGACTCATGAATTTGAGGAGAGAGCACATTTTCTAGATGAATTTATGTTAGCAGATTTAAAAAAGAGAGACTGTAATCAAAGGAAAATCAAAACAGTTTAGATAATCAGTGATGAAGATACAATGTCTTAAAATCAAAACAAGGGTACAATACTTGCTAGCTTTCAAAACGACTGAATGGGAGAGCAGACAAAAAGATGTTCTGCAGAAAGAAAACAACAAAATGCTTATTTCCACTGAACATTTTGATATATTGCAGGTCCAAAAACACAGGTCACAGGGAAAATGTGCTTCACCTGCCAAAATAATCACAGTCTTTGAGAGTAGGAAGAGCCCAGCCCTTTAATAAAGCCCAGAGATTTTAAGCACCTTACAAAGAGTATTATCCTTCCCCCATAAACATAATTACTCGATCTTACAAATATATTTATATTTTCTTAGATACAGTATTACTTTCACCATACTGAGGATCTTCCCCACAACAAAGATCGGGAGGATAACAAGGGATGATGGTGCCCACTATTTTGAAAGTGAACCGTTGAGTGCACAGCAGGTAGAGCTGTTCTGCCTCCCAGAGACCTTCTTATTTTGCTCACTACGTGGGGGCTGCCCTAAACCCCTGAAGTCTTTCTTAGTTCTCATTCCCTATTAGACTCAGGGCACATCTAAGCAGTGCTATTTCTGGGGAAATCCCTGGATTTTGTGTGTGGAGGTTGGCGGTACTTCTCTGGTGGTTCAGTGGTAAAGAATCCGCCTGCCAATGCAGGAGATGGCAGGTTTAATCCTTGGGTCGGGAAGATCCACTGGAGAAGGAAATGGTTACCCATTCCAGTATTCTTGCCTGGGAAATCCCATGGACAGAGGAGCCTAGCAGGTTGGATTCCAGGGGCAGTCCCTGGATTTTACTAACTATGGCTCTATTGGGAATTGGTAGATTGTCTTTGAGAAACTTTCTATTGGAAGAGTGGGGTGACTTGGCTTTGAGGTCAGCAGTGAAAAAGCTCCACAGGTTAAAATGGAGATGCTGAAACTCAGAACTGTTACAAAGCAGTTTGGGACAGTCACAATGGGGTACAACTGCCAGAAGAGACCATTTTGGTGCCAGCACACATTTAATTTTCTTCATTAATTTCTCAACTTGTAATTGTTTTGCATCATGATAGGGGAATTTCTTAAAGTCCTGTGGAAACCTGAATGATGACTGTGTGCAGCAGGAAAAGCAGACATAATGTGGTCTAGGAATTTTTAAACTTAGTTCTTCAATTGTTTTAAAACAAAAGGGTCATTGTTCATCTTTGAAGTAGATCTTTTTTCTTTCCTCCTTTTGAGATCCAGGATGTGTTGTTTATTTTTATATGACCATCAGAAAAACTCTAGCCGGAAATTCTGAAATCTTACTGTACTTGAAAGCTTTCTTTTTAAGTATAGGTGCTGAAAGCATAACTGAAGAGATCAGTAGCCATATGGGGCCTAAGCAAAAATTCTTGAAATGAAAGAAGCTACGAGTAGTGTGGTTATAAATTAAATTCAAAATTTGGATAAATATACTGATCAAAAGCCAAGAGAATTTCTAATATCTTAGTAGTTAAATTATTTGGGAATAAGGCATCAGTGGTGATATGTTGCAACAAGAAAGTGAACATGGATACGCTCTTGTCTGATCCAACTTGTTTAATATCCCAACACACTGATCACTAGATGTTCCTCACCCCTATTATTTGGCCTGGTTGTGGTGCCCATGCTGTGATTCAGTAGACGAAAGGACTGCTCTAAAAGTCAGGAAACTTGGGTTGGTTCCATTTCTGGAAACCTGCTGTGGGACCTTGAGGAAGTGACTTAGCTTCATGATATTTGTGGCACGATGCTTTCTAGGCTCTTCCCATCCTAATGATCTAGAATTCTATAAACCGTCCTGCTGTTTTATATTTGTTCCATGCTATGAAACTTTGAGCAAATTATTTAACATGTCCACATTTTGGAAAGTGAACGTGTTAGTAGCTCAGTCATGTCCAACTCTTTGTAACCCATGGACTGTAGCTTCTGTCCATGGGATTTCCCAGGCAAGAATACTGGAGTGGGTAGCCATTCCCTCTTCAGGGGATCTTCCTGACCCAGGGATGGAACCACAGTCTCTGGCATTGCAGGCAGATTCTTTTTTGTCTGAGCCACCAGGGAAGCCTAACATTAACATATTTATATAAATTAGACTGATAACAGCTAGTCTGCCTGGTTTGCAAGGAATCAAGGTGGAAATATATATGAATATATCTTGTAAAACACAAAAGCTTTTAAATATTAACATTGTTTTTTGATTAAGTTAGTCATTGGAAATTCCATTATTTTTCATTTGTAAATAACAGCTGTCCAATGTCAGCAGCTTTTTGAAAGCTGTGTTCTTTAAACTTTGGTTGAGATATATAGGGAGCTTTCCTAATTTATCAGAAGATCAGTTCTGTCTCAGTATTCTGAATATTTGTCATAAACCAAAATAAAATATCTGGCAGCTTGCCTTAATGACACTGTGAAAAGTTTAAGGTGTCACTTTTTTATTCAAACAAAAAAAGATAAAGTTTAAAGTATTTATTTTCTCCCTTTTAGTAGACATAGCATTCATAGTGGAAGCATTTTGGCCTTTCGAGATGAAGGACTCCAGATGGTTGTAATCCTGTGTTGAGTGAGGGGAAAGTAAGACCAAGAGTTATCCTTTTAGGTCAGAGTGAGGTGAGAAAGGGTGGTTAGATTTCAAGTTAAGATGATGTTAATAACGATAAAATAATTGGTTTAGAAAAGTAAGAACCATGCAAACGTCTGACTCTTCCTGTGAGGACTGAAAGATACCATCATCTGCTCTGCCCAATACCACCCTCCAGAACGTTCCAAAACTCATTTGCTGTTTTGCTGAGCATTCCCAGGTAATAACTGAGACAGAAGTGGAATTTCCTAATTTCCTAGGAAAGGGCCAGAAATATCTTCTGACAGGAACAGGACGCGTAAAAATATCTCTCAGGAGAGCACCAATTGTTTAGAGGTTTCTAGCTTGTGTTTGGAGCTGCAGCAGAGGTGCTCAGAGCACCGGAAGCTCTGTGCAATCAGCAGTACCCAGTGACTCTGAGGCAGGTGTGTGTAACCCTGAGATACTGCCTAGGAAGCACTGATCTGAATGAGATTTTGGGCAACGTTTTGGAGATCTGTCATGATTTAGAGTATCAGCTTGGAAGCCCCCAGTATGATGATTCTCAAACATTGTGGAGCAAATAATTTCCTTTTTGTCTTTCTACATGAGGGAAATCTCATATGGAACTCACTTATGAAACTGATTAAAAAGATACATTGGTTAAAGGAAGCAGAGCCCCTGCCTCTCGCTGCTCACACTCCCACACCCCAAGTTGTACCTGAGGCAGGGCATTTCCATGAAGCCTCAGTTTGAAAGCTACTGATTTAGTAGGTCTTGTGTTAAAAGGTCTCTAAAGAGATTTTTTTCTTTGATGTATTTACAGTTCTACAGTTGTATTGCAGTAATACAGTACAATTCTACAGTGGCACCTCTGACTCCTCTGTCATCCTCGCTCTCCAAAACGTGGCAAGTCATCTAATAAAATCTCTGCAATGACCCCAGCATCTGTTTTCTCTGTTGCAGACCATGGCCACCATCTAAATCCAGACCCTTCTTACTTTCTTGTGGACAATTACCAATACATGATATAAGTTACTCTGGTTCCGGGCTCCCTGTTGCCTACTGCCTTATCCATCCAATAGCCCCTTTCCAGATCAATGTTGATGAATTCTCATTGAGCTTCTTTATGCTTTGAAATCTTCAGTGACTCCTTGTTGTCCAGTCCCACCAATTTGGACTATCTCCCTTTTCAGAAGAACCTTGTGTCTTTGATCTTTATTTATCTGATCTCCTCAGCTTGAATTTTCCTCAGTCTTAAAGACTCAACTTAAATGTCACTTATTCCATGAAGTCACCTATGAACTTTCCACTGGAAGTGAATATTCCTTCTAAACCCTCCTAAATAAGAGTTTTGATAACATACCAATTTAGTTGTTGTACACGGTTACTTGTTTTATCTCTTTGATTGTGTTCTATGCATCCTTGTAGCATACACAGCAACCTGCTGAGGTAGTAGGTACCCTTTAAAAATAATAAAACAAAAATATTGATGCTGATCAATCAAGTGTGGACACCTAAGGAATACAAAGTGGCGATATAGGACTGAATATACTGTTCTTCATATTTCAAAATATTTAATAAAATTAATTGTGACATGCTTATAGAAAGATACAAGTGAACTGAAATGCTAAATTTTTGTGTTTGTTTTGCTTTTGGCTGAAGTTAATACAGAGTGATAACACATTATTTTATCAGAAGCTCTCTTTTGCTGTTATAAATTACTTTGCCTCATTAAAAACTGAGATACTGCATAACATACTTCCCTTGGTAGGTGTTATTGACTCAATTATGTGTACCGCTCCTTACCCTACCCCCATCCAATTCATATGTTAAAGTTCTGTGCATGTCAGTGTATTTGGATGTAGTGCATATAAAGAGGTAATAAAGGTTGAGTGAGATCCTGAGGGTAAGTCCGTAATCTGATAGAACTGGTGTTTTTATGAAAGAGGATAATCTCTCTCTCTTTCTCTCTCTCTGCACGTGCACAAAATAAAGGCCATACGAGGACTCAGAGAAAGGATGGTCATTTACAAGTCAGGAAGAGAGCTCTCACCAGAAACCAATCCTGACAACTTGATTCCAGACTGCTAGGCTCCAGAAAGGTGAGAAATTTCTATTGTTTAAATCTCCCAATCTGTGCTGTAACATCATGGCAGCCCAAGCAAACTACTACAGTAAGCAGAACAGTTCCAAACCAGAGACTAGAGGCACAGGAGAAGCAGTAGAGATTCTTGGGCCTGGCAATCTGGGGCAGCACTGCTCTAACACCTTCCTTTCTCCGAGGTTAACAACAGACCCCACGAGTGACTGCTCACAGAGCTGTCCTAGTTCAGGAGGGCAGAGGCTACCTGGATTTGTTCCAGACGGAATCACTGATGCCTTGCCTGGTTCCTCTCAGCTCTTAGCCACTTGGAGCTGCGTGAGGAACTCGCTTATTTCAGACATGTTATTTTATTAATATATAGTGCTTGCAAATTTCTAGGAAAGACGTTAACAGCCTATATGTCTTTTAGGTCTGACTTGAAACCTGCAGTTTCTAAGCTCCCTTTCTTTCCATACTGTCATTTATAGAGAAAAAAATTTAAAGATAAGCAGTTTCTAAGCCTTCACTCAGCTTTCTTATAGTGGACATACTTTGTCTAATCATTTCCCCCGAGACTCTGCCTTTACTACAGTTTAAGTTCTTTCTTTAGCTTTCTATCAAGTTCTTTCAAGTTATAGATTCCTAATGTAAACTCAGGATTCCACTGAAGCAACTAATGTTTAGCTTAGGTGCAGATAAATAAATACATACACATTCAAATATTATGTCAATCTTTACGGCTCTCTGCCCAAAGAAGAACCTCCCATTGTTATTGAGATGATAGAGTGAGTTTACTCTGGAACTTGAAAAACAAGTCAAAGTATAAACATACCGCTAATTTAATGTTCTTTAAATAAACTCATCAGCTACTAAGACCACTCTAGCATTCCTGGATGATACCGGGGACCCTTGTTAGCTGAGCAACTGTAAGACACTCTGAGATTTAGAAACAGATGTTAGAGGATATTTACAAGACAGAGATTAAAAGCTTGGAGTCAGATTCCCTGAGTTGTGACCTTGAGTGAGTTACTCAATTTTTTATTCAACTTGTATATGACTCAGTTTCCTCATCTGTAGACTAGTGCTAATAGTAATAACTTCCTCATTATGTTACAATAAAGACTAATAATAGAGTGTCTCAAACAATGCCTAGGACACAGCAAGTGCTGAGCAGGTGCTTAGGCATTAGAAGAATGACAGCTGTCCTGTAAGGTTGTTATAAAATAATAAGGGGCCCTCTCAGGGCTGAGGCTGCATCAGGGAGACCTGGAATCATCCAGGAAGATGGGGACTACTCCACTGATGCAGGAAGAGACAGAGACTCTGTCTCAAGAGCACTTTCCTGCAAATCTCAGCCCTGTCTAGAAAAGTACTAGCTTGAGGACTAGCCTTGGCAGTTTTCATTTTGGGGAACTAGCTCTTCCAAATCTCTTGTCAGTATTTTTCTAGTTTATATCAGAGACCATACTCCTCCCTCCCCAAAGTCACATCATCCTCCCTATAGAAAGCCTCCCTTATTAGCAAAAGAAACATTATAATCCCACTATTTTGAGTCTGGCAACACCCTGTTTTCAAGAAGATTCCATGAGTAAATTCTCCCCATCTCCACTCCCTTCCTCTGAAGGACACAGAGTCTCCAGTGGGTTCCTGGGCTGTGTGTGCTGGGAGCAGGAGAGAGTAGAAACCTTCCCTATCATTTCATGCCTTTCTTGACATCCCCATCCTGAACACCTACTATGTGCTCGCCAGGCTTTCAGGAAGTGATGTTACTGTCTCAGCTCCTCCAGATGCCTCGAAGAAGCAGTTTTCTTTGAAGCTTGAATTTTATTCTAAAGTGCACCTTTCCAGGTCAGGCACTAGTACTGGGTCGAACCTGTAAGCTCTCTCATTAGCCTTTTGCAGCCATGATCTAGTTTTATATTTTAGGCCTCTTTGTAATTACGTCAAAAACACTTCCTTTTCTGGATTCTCAATTTCCTGAAGTCCATTAAAGTCTAAGCCCAGCTGCATTTTTGAGACTAGCGGTTCTCATCCTTTAACGTGCCTGTGAACAACCTGGGCATCTGGTAGAAAATGCAGATTCTGATTCTTGAGTGAGGCCTGGGAGTCTTCATGCCCAGCACCGGCCCATGTGTGGCTGGCGCTGCTGTCCTTGGGCCACATTTGGTGTCTCCATGATGTCGACTCCTCCTCCTCGTAGTCATCCACGCTCCTGGGCAATTCTGATACACTGACAATTCTGACTTCCAGAAAGTCCTTTCAAAAAATATTTGCTTCCAAATGTTGAGTTCTGATTTCTGCCCAGGCTAGAAAAGGCTATCAAATTAGGCTTCCTCTTTACCTTATCATAAAGGCTCAGTTGGCAGCAATGATACTGTGTCTGTTATAAGACAGTGATTTCAGTTGATGTTTATGATGAGTCAGTAATCTCTCACTGGCTCTTCCTTCCTTTTGCAGAGTGAAAAGACAGTCTCCTCTCTGGACCCTCTTGTCACAGGTCACTTAAGTGTTAGAAGACACATGGACACGAGTCCCCATGTGCCTCATCCTGTCTATTGTCATACTTCCTGTTTTTTCCATGTGGAGCTTAATGCTTAGAGTCACCCTGAAGGGTCTGGAGGGGCAGACAGCAGTATCCAGGAACCCCAATGTGGGAGACTGTAAATGTTCATTGGCTACACTTAGGTCTCTCTCCTGGATACTGGCTGGGAACCTCCTGGGTGAGTCACCTTGGAAAGGCTCATGTCCATGGCTGGGCCAGTGCTCTGTTCTGCATTCTGTCCTCAGCCCTGCCCCTGGGGTTCTGAGGAAGCAGGAACAAGGACTCTGTTAAACCATTCCCATCTACCCTCTTCACCAGATCAGGACCCCATGTTTCCCTCAGGCTTGGATACTACATCTTTGGGTTCTAACTAGGACAGAAGCTGGACTCTGAGTGATTCTGCTCCTTAAGCTGGCTTCTCTTTAACAGTTTATAATTTGATCTATTTATTAGACAAGTATAGGACTTTGTGGATTGCATTAACCTTGACTTTGCTTTATTCTTTTCAAGTCATTCCGGGAGGTGAAGGGTCTTGTTCAGGTTCCTTTAACTGATAAGGGTGATATGATTGTTAGTGGCATGGCCAAGAACCAGAATAGTTAGTTCCAGACTCACAGTTCATTGCTTTTTCCCACTCTACTCAATTCTGGGAGACTTTCCTATTGATAAGTCAACTTAAGGTTAACTAGAAGCAGTAAGGAGTGAAGTGATAGTATATTGCATGCATGTCTGCTTAGTCATGTCTAACTCTTTGCAACCCTATGGACTGTAGCCCACTAGGCTCTTCTGTCCATGGGATTCTTCAGGCGAAAATACTGGAGCGGGTTGCCATTTCCTTTTCCCGGGATAGTATATTAGAAGTAAACAGTTTTTTTCTTAAAGTCATCTATGTCTATCTATTTATATATATATATTATTGTTATTGTTTAGTCACTAAATCTGACTCTTTTGTGATCCCATGGACTATAGCCCTCCAGGATCCTCTGTTCATGGGATTTCCCAGACAAGAATATTGGTGTGGATTGCCATTTCCTTCTCTAGGGGCTTCCTGACCCAGGGATCAACCCCGTGTCTCCTGCATTGGCAGGCAGATTCTTTACCACCAGGGCTCAGTGGTAAAGAATCCACCTGCAATGCAGGAGACCTGGGTTCGATCCCTGGGAAGATCCCTTGGAGGAGGGCATGGCAACCCACTCCAGTATTCTTGACTGGAAAATCCCCATAGAGGAACTTGGCGGGCTATAGTCCATGGGGTTGCAAAGAGTCAGACATGGCTGAGCGACTAAGCACAGCACACATATATAAAACACTTAATGATCCCCAGTTCTAAAGCTAAGGATGATTAAGTCCCTTGAAACAATTTGAAAGAAAATAAGGCTGGAAGTCAGAAGACATGGTTCCTGGCTTGTGAGCTTTGCTGCTTGTGAGCTTTGCGTCCTTGACTGAAGCACCTCAACCCCTCTAAGACTCAACTTCCTTACCTATAAAATGAGAGGGTTTGAATCCCTAAACTCCCCTTCCAGATGTAATATCCTGTGATCCCTTTGATTTTATGGTTCCCACCGTAAGGTCCAATAGAGTTACACACCCAGTGATAACCACCCACTGGCTGGCATTCAAACAGGTCTCCTCTATGCTGAATTCTGTGCTGCAGTAGAGGCTTCCGGGCTTGTCTCTGGTTTAAGTCGCATTTCAAGGTGTCTGCTGGCATTAATCCCAACAGGCAATAATTCCAAGGGAAGAATACAGAATGAGGCAATCATTCATACACCACAAAGAAACACCGGCAAGTCTCCAGGCATTCAGACTCAGTTCAGCCTCCAAATAACAGGCACTTAGCACCTCACCTGTGACCTGGGGATTGACAGAATCACAGATGACAGAACCGCTCTGCTGTTCCCAGGACTAATAGCATACCGACAGGAAGAGACGTTGTTACACTTAGGGCACACTTAGCTTGTCAAATTATAGCACTGTTTATCAAAGGTTAGCATACATACTGGGACTGTGAACCTTGAAAGGCACTATAGAATAATTCTGCTATGGAAGAAGAAGCCAGCCATGATTTTAAACCCTGATTTTGCTCTGGTTCTTGTTGTGATTCTAAATGGTTCTACAGCCCTGGCATCCCACAATACAAGGCTTTACTAGACATTTGTCTTGCCTTCTGCTGGTGGCTATAAAATGCATTCCTTTGGTCCCACATTTAGCTTTTTAGAGCTGCTCAGTGCAGGGTGCCATGCTGTAGTTCACTTTGTAAATAGACAACAGTATAGCATGTAACAGTCACGTCCACAGTGAATTTAAGTGAAGACATCTTTGATCTCTAGACATCCCGATTTCCATTAAAGCAGCCATGCCACTCCATGTAATGGAGGGCACGATTTCAAAGTAAGTATTAATATATAGAGTCTGCACTGTGCTTGAGAGTCCTGTTAGCTGTAGAATGCAGCACGGATCACTGCTCTAGTCTCCAAGAGACTTGGGCTAATGCAGCTTTTAATGTTATGGGATTTCTCTAACTCATCGGTTCCCATGGAGTCATAAACGTTGATACTTGACTCCATTTAGGTAAACACTAGAATCTCTAGCTTCCAAGAAAACACAACACACAAACTAAGAAATTCCTGGAAGTGAAAAGAGGGCCATATTGCATGTTACTCAAAGTACAGCTGACCACTCCTCTCTTGTTTTTTTTTTTAAGAATTTTTCCTTCGTGTAATTTTTTTCCTTTATGTACAGGATTTGGGCTTTAATATGGACATTTTCCCACTACCATTCATCTTCGGAATGCTGTTTTCCCCAAGTTTCTCAGGATAAAAAGACTCAGATTCAGAGCTGAACTGCTGGCAGCTGACTTTCATTAAGACTTTGATGGGAAACTTAAGTTGGAATTACAAACATCTGTGGTTAAACTTCCCTTTAGTAAACCATTTCCCAGAATTTAACTGTACCACACTAGGAGCAAAAAGAAAAACAGCTGAAAAAAGAATGCTGCTCTTTGGCAAATGCTGGAGTAGATACTTAAATATTCTTCTATGTGATGACTATATCTCAGTCAAGTAGCAGATTACCTGCTTTAGAAAACACATAAGTAATTATTTGGAAATGCTGAGTTTTGGAACTCAGAGCATGTGCTAATGATCTGATTTTAATGGTTTCTAATCAATCAAATGTCTCAGAATTATGTCTGGCCATCATTATATGGTTACTTTGAGCAAGGAAAAACTCCATTCCTAAAGGAGAGGAGTATTTTGGCATTATATGTTTAAGGAAATTATAACAAGTCAGATTTGAGAATTTAACTGTGAATGGGGGATCAAAAGTTATAGTCCTTGTCATATCAGATTTACTGCGTTTTTTTCTTTTTGTTTAACTTTTTCAAGATTTTGAAAAATTCATTTCTCTTAACTATTCAGATTCCTGGGGAAAGGTTATGTTTAAAGAACCATTAGGGATACAATGATTATAATAATTAAGCTAGTTTCCTTCTCCAGTGTTGAACAATCAACAAGTTTGTAAGCAAAAGTTGAGAGTAATCAAATATACAGAATAAATAAAAATTTAAATGAAATAGTACAAACATAAATTTGCAGGTAGATAAAAACAGATAGTGGAAGAAAAAGGGTGAGGAGGGAAGGAGAGAAGAGGGAATGAGGGCAAACTTTAAGTTAGGCAGCTTATATATGTAATTTCACTTAAATTTCACAAATAAGGCAAATACATTTGTACTCGTTTTTAAACCGAACAAACCAAGCCTCTGAGCTAATCTGCCTAAAAGTCAAACAGCTAGAAAACAGGGGAGCTAGATCCTACCACATCTGTCTGGCCAGATGCGCACATCACGCCTTTGATGAAAGGTGAATTTCAAATGTAAAGCAAAGGACTGCAAATAAACAGTCTTCAGGCTGAACTGTACCATCAGATGTGCTTCCCTAAGGGCATTAAAAAAACTGAGTCAGCAATTTCACTGAAGAATCTAGATTCTATCTTCTCGTTAAACACAGAGGTGGGTGCCCCCAGGAAAGGCACGCTTCCTCTGCTGTTTTTTGGGCCCCATCACTCATAGGACGTGTTCCTTTCACTGCCCAGTTGTTTTTTGCTTGGCCTCTATAAAAATCTGAGCTTCAAAACTTTCTCTGTTCCATAGGATCAGCAATTCTGTTTCTAGGTATATACCCAAAATAACTGAAAGAAGAAACTCAAATGGATAATTGTAGACCAATGCTCATAGCAAAACTTTTTATAGCAGCCAAAAGGTAGAAACAACTCAATGTCCACCAACAGGTAAGTGGATAAACAAAATGCGGTATATACATAGAATAGAATATCATTCAGTCTTAAAAAGGAATGAAATTTGGACACATGCTACAAAATGGCGGGGAAGGCAATGGCACCCCACCCCAGTACTCTTGCCTGGAAAATCCAATGGACGGAGTAGACCCACTCCAGTGTTCTTGCCTGGAGAATCCCAGGAACGGGGGAGCCTGGTGGGCTGCTGTGTATGGGGGCGCACAGAGTCGGGCATGACTGAAGCAACTTAGCAGCAGCAACAGCAGCAAGTGGAGGCAAAATCAGTGATAACTCTCCGTTTTTTCTTCCATATTTTAGTGCACTTTGGATTCTTCTAATATTTACTTCAGGGTTTCACAATAACTACAGAGAACTTTTCAACTCACCCTTCCTCGAAGTTTGGATTTTAATCTAGAGTCTGTCAGCCACATAAAAAGCTCTTTCTCACAGGTGCTCTTCCTACTCTGCTATTTTTAAGAACTGTGCACTTCTTGGGGGGAAGGCAGTGGCACCCCACCCCAGTACTCTTGCCTGGAAAATCCAATGGACGGAGTAGCCTGGTGGGCTGCAGTCCATGGGGTCGCTAACAGTCGGACAGACTGAGCGACTTCACTTTCACTTTTCTCTTTCATGCATTGGAGAAGGAAATGGCAACTCACTCCAGTATTCTTGCCTGGAGAATCCCAGGGACGGGGGAGCCTGGTGGGCTGCCGTCTATGGGGTCACACAGAGTCAGACACGACTGAAGTGACTTAGCAGCAGCAGCAGCAGCAGCAGTGCACCTCTTGAATTTGGGGAGATCTCTGTCTTGATTCTAAATTGATTACTGGAAATAGATTTGGCTTCTCTTATTCCTCTCTGCGTCATGTTGAGAGGAGGAGATTTTGGACTGCCTTGGTTTTTCAAGGCAAGAGAACCACTTTCACATTAAATCCCCATTACAGGTCTCCCTCTAGTTGACAAAGTCATTGCAAATTTAAAACGTGGCCCTAAGTAAGTTAACCATCTCGTGTACTGCCCTAGTGATGCAGACAAAGCAACAGATAGCTACTGTTCATAGTGTATTTGGAGCTGAATCCTCTTGTGCTCGGAACTGAGAAGAAGGGCCATATGTTTGGCCTGGACAGGCAGGGGCTTTGGAAATCAACCATTGTAGTTGGCAGGGGTGTGGATCCCTGGACTGGTCAGGGCAGAGTATTCATATAATTGAAAGTAATTATGTTAACAAAAAGGGGAAGTGTAAGGGCACCTCATAATTGCAAACAGATGTGTGTAAATAACGGCAGCCAGTCTTTCAGGGGCCCCAGTGACTGATGCTTCAGCAGGAATCCATAGCCCCAGTGGGACAGTGAGGCTTCAGCCTCTCTGATGGCCCAAACATGGCAAGTCAGAGTGCTTGACCTACTTTCAGAGAAAACTGTACCCCAGGCAATCAGATAAAGAGAGTATTATAGTCAGAAAGACACTGGTTTTAGAACGAGATCATCTGATTTAAATAGAAGATATTTACTTAATGGCACAAGTATGTCTCAGTAGCTGTATAAACAGTCTGTCTTGCTTTCCTTGTTTCTAAAATGGGTAGAATAATATCCATCTTATGGAGTTGTTAGCAGAACTTGTAAATTACAGGTAAGTTGTCTAACATATAACAGGCACACAACAGTTACTAGTCCAGCCAACATCATCATATGCAGTGTCCGACCTGTTCTCTCTGCTTCTGTTCTAACATTATGTGTTCCCCGGAGGAATTTTTTAAACCTAAGTCAGAACACGCCACTGCTCAAAACTCTAATCACTTCTCATCACACTTGGACTAAAATCCAAGATCCTTCTCCTATAAGATCTGGGCTCAGCTCCTGGGATTCTCCAATCTTCTCTCTTCCCACTTCTCCTCTTTCTAATGGCCTCCACCCAAGATCTTCTCTTGGTCTTTAAAGCATGTCAAGTTTATGCCACAGATATATGTATTCTTGGCTACTTTTCATCACTTATTTCCCAGCCTCAATAGGATAACTCAAAAGAGACTTTCCTCAACTGCTGTCTTGGCTGTGTTTCCTAGAAACAGAGCCCCTGAGAGAAGGTATGGCAACGCATGCTTTGTTTAAAAGTATATGCTTAGGAAAAACCTGCAAATGGATGAAGGCAACAAGGAGGGGAGAACAAGAGAAAGAGAGCAAGGATATGGTCTTAAATTGGCCTTTGGTAGCGTCTAGCTTGGCCTGATCTCTGGGTTATGGTGAGGGGGTAGGTCTGGAGCATAAATCATTCCTCATAAGTCCCCAGCCTTGAAGGAAGGAGCCAAGCTTTTGTTACTCTGTATCAATCCATCATTGGCTGCCTCCAAGGCATCTTCTATAGGCCAAGGACAATTCTCCTGAAAAGGTTTCACATTTAAGCCACTGGCCACAGGATTATCCTTCAACAGGAGGATGTGTGCCCTGGTTTGTTAATAGGATCTAGCAAGACATCAGCTCAGTTGCTACAATCACCTGGCCCTGCATTGCCAACTATGTGTTATCTATGTGTTAACATAAACCTAGGTTAACTTTTAGCTTACATTCATTTTCTGCCATTTCCTTGCTTAATTAGTTGATTTTTCTCTCTACCTGACTAGACCGTAGGATCTTGAGAGCAGTGATTTTGTCTATTTTGTTCGTAGACACATCTCTAGACTCTAGAGCAAACACTGGCTTAATGAGTGAGTGTTAAATATCTGTTCAGATAAAGGATGTGTTAAAACAAAATGAGAAGACTGACTTGTCCATCATCCTTGTCATGGCTACCTGCTCCTTGGAGTGCCTTTGTTTCCTTGGCCATTTCACGTTCCATCAGTCATTACTTGACTGTCTTATTTTTTGTTGCTTTTATTATTATTATTATTTTTAAAGGTTCCAAAGAAACTTGCTAATAAACTGTGTTTTCTAAAACAATGGTATCTGCCACCAGGGAGGCAGAGTCAGCTTTCAGCACTTATCCTGAAATATTTACAGAACAGATTTGAAGAAAGGGGAGAGAAGAGCTGTCCCCAGAAGCTTATATCCTCAGTTTATTAAATATGACTTCCCCCCAAAGATATTCCCCAACCAGTTCATTGCTACTGGGGCCCAACTTGATGGAGCATTTGCTGTGGATGAAGTGGTTCTCCCCTCAGATCATTCATGGGTATCAAAGCACAATCTGTCTGCATGGTGCTGTTGCCTCCCTCTGCCTTCTCATCTTTGGGGAAAGGAGATTATGGCCAAACAGCAACATGTTAGAGGATTAATGGGATAATGAGATGTGTACTTCTGGCTCTTGCTTTGTCTACAAAGTCACACACCACCCCTGTTGAAACTTGATGGCTGCCAACAGCTTTTGTAGTAGCCTTTCTGATAGTTCCAGCTTCCTATGGACCCTCCAGCCATCAGAAATTCAGATCGTGTGACTATTTAAATAAGGTATCAGAGGCATGAGGAAAAAACAATGCAGTTGCAGGTAGGAATGTACGAGAACCAATTCATGAGGTCTAGGACAGTGTAATAAAATAATACAATGATATTTGAAGGCCTTGTAAAGCATCAAGTATGGTGCTGAACAATTTCAAACATTTTATCATTGGATTCTTTTCAAATGCCATGAGGTACACAGACTGTTTGTTTTACAGATGAGAAAACTGATATACATACAGTGTATGCAAACTATCCTATATTACACCCTTGGTTAGGTGGTTATTTTTTTTGCTTGTCCAGCGATCATTTGCCATTATTCAGGTCATCATACCCTGATCTGTCTTTGAAATGCCCTTTCTCAACTTATAGTACATATTGTGTTAAAATGGGGCTGACTCCGTCCCATGGTCTGTGTCTGGCTAACCAGATTGTTCCATCATCCTGACCATTCTGTGAGTTCAGCATGGGCACATGGCCTTGGCTAGATCTGTGAGACTGCGCTCCTGCATTTTTCTGGACATGTGAGGAGAGATAATATCTCTTTCTTGTGATTGCTTGGGCAAGATAAGTGTAGCTAATTGTGATGCTGATATGAAAGAAAATATAGATATATGAAAAACAGAGACATATTCCTGGTGCCTTTGCTTCAGTTCCTGTGTCCCACCCTTGCTGAAGTTGGTGCTACTCATGGGCTTTTTTTTAAAGAAGCCAACACTTTTCCTTTATTCCTCAAGATAGTTTAAAGTGGATTTCACTCTCTAGCAATTGGATGAGTCCCAAGATAGAATTAAATAAGTAATGGTTGACCTTGGATATTAACTGAAGAATGGCTGACCCCTCAATGCTTGTGTACATAGCTGGAGAGCAGATACACTCTAAGGATCATGCAAGGGGAAAGGATTCAATATTTAGTCTGTTTTTCTATTGAATCTTTGACTATTTAAAATACAGCTTTTATTCAACTAGACATGGAAATAGCCTAGAAGAGAAAGAGTGAGACTAGGAAAACAGATTGAAACCCTGAAGAAACCTGAGCTCAGTATCAGCCAGTACCTGCTTCAAATCTCAACTCTGATGTTACAAATCAAAATGTGATGATAAAACCTGTCTCCTAGGGTTATGTTGAGAAACAGGGAACAGTATTCATGTAAAGCCCTTGACCGGTGTTTTTTCTAGTCATAACTCTTCTGACTCTTTGTACTCCATGGACTGTAGCCCACCAGGCTATTTCGCAGGCAAGAATACTGGAGTTTGCTGCCATTTCCTACTCCAGGGGATCTTCCTGACCCAGGGACCGAACCCATGTCTCTTGTGTCTATTGCATTGGTGGGAGGATTCTTTACCACTAGCGCCACCTGGGAAGTCCCAGCTGACTACTGACACTCACAAATACTGGTTTAGGAAAGTAGTTAGGGGTTTCCACCCACGCTCACCCACAAATAGTAATTCCTTTTTTTAAGGATGAATAAATGAGGGATTTTGGGGCTCATTCTCTAGCAATTTGAGTAACTAAGTGTATTTGTACTTTATAGAGTCTTTGAGGGAAGGCACATTTCTAAACAAACCCAACCTAACTAATAGAAAATCATGTTTCAGCCAAACAACTGAAGCATCTTTGACATCTTGTCAAATAACTGATTTGACTGATTTGTCTCTCCCCTCTGAATAAAGATTGTCTGGATCGATCAAGCCAAGGAGGTTTCTTGACAACCTGTAATAAGAACAGGACCATCCTTCACCTCCACATTGGGTCCTGAATGGGGGACAGGTGTGTACAAGGTCATCTGCACTCCAAAGAGTCCCTTAAAGTTAATGACAGGTGCTAATGAAAAACTAGTTAGAGTTAGAGTTTGAGCACAGATAAGGACTAGGGAAAAAGTTTAGCTGGATTTTTTTTCTTGAAAAAGGGGTGATGCCTTTATCATCTTTCTGCTATAGGTAGCCTGTGGGGTCAGTCAAGGATCATGTGCATAGCAGGGCAGAATAAAACTGCGAGGGGATGGATGGCCAGATCCCAGACTTAGCTGAAGTTATTAAAGACCATTTATTCATCATGCATTTATTGAGAGTATACTATGTTCCAGAAAGCCTTCTGGGATACAGATAAAATTCTCATCCTCATGGAGCTTAAAATGGAAGGGGAGGAGACAGACAACATAATGAAAATATGTAGCATGTTAGAACATGATAAGTTCTGTGAAGAAAATGATAAGGCAAGGAGGGGATATCAGAATAAAAATACCACCAAAGTACAGGAGGCAAAAGTTACCATTTCAAATGGAATGTTTGTGTATATTACCATACGTGAAACAAGATGGCCAGTCCAAGTTTGATGCATGAAACAGGGCACTCAGATCCGGTGCAGTGGGACGACCCTGAGGGGTGGGATGGGGAGGAAGCTGGGAGGGGGGTTCAGGATGGGGACATGTGCACCCATGGCTGATTCATGTCAGTATTTGCATGGGAAAAACCACTACAGCATTGTAAAGTAATTAGCCTCCAGTTAAAATTAATTAATTTAAAAAATGAATGGAATGTTTACTGAAGACCTCAATGAAAGGTTGTATTTGATGGGAAAAAATAAAGGGAGGGAAAAGAAAAAACAGTGGATTTCTGGAAGAAGAGCATTCCTCTGAAGGAGAGGCCTGCCTAGCATGTTGGCAGACAGCAAGAAGGAATCAAAGGGGCAAAGAAGAAGGCAGGAGGTGGGATCAGGTTGTGGGCAGCCTGGGGTAGAAGGGTAGGGGTTGGGTGGCTGAGAGCCCTTTCCCCCTTGGAGCAGAGGGAGCCACCAGCTGCTTCCGAGCAGCTTTACTTACATTTAATGAGCCCTCTGTCACTGCTGCTCTGAAAGTGAACCCCGGAGTCTCGTGAGTAAGGAGAGGAAGACACGGGGAAAGGGAGCAAGCAAGCGGTTATTACAATAATGCAGGTGGCCCGTGAGAGGCACTTAAACAGGGAAGGCAGCAGGAGAGGGGAGGAGGCATGGCTAGCTTACAGAATGTTCCAGACTGTGGTCAGCCTTCACCTATAGACAGGGACAAAACAAGTGGCCATCCTGCTGGAAAAGGCCCAAAAGAAAAGGTTTTAAATCTTGAATAAAATGGACAGTGTCTCAGGTCAAGGAGCTTAAGGCCAGTTGGCACAGAACCATGCTGGAATCATAAGTTAGAGCACACATTCATAATCCCTCAAGCCCTAAAGGGAATGAAGCCGGTGGGGACGTCAGAGGGGGAGGCGTGGCCAAGGGTGGTGACTGGGGTGTGGGAGCAGGAGTGTTGCAGAGGCCCCTTGATGTCCTACGTGCACGGGAGGCAGAAACGAACTACGGAGCCCCACCAGGTGAAGGGGGGTGTCAGCTGAGGAGCACCTCCAAGAAACAAGCTGGAAATGGGGTCAACGGAGCTGGGCAGCACGGACTGCACTTTGTGCTCCTTGGGAATGGTGTTCAGGTGGGGAGGGTGTGGATGGGAAGGATGGTGGATGCCAAGGGCCAGCCTCATCAAGGCTTCCATTTTGTGGGAAATCAGAGGGAACATATAAAGTGGCTCCTTCTCTTCCTGAGAATGACACTGATTGAAGATGATCCTTCCGAATTTCATTGCAGAAAATGAAGAACGGCTCCTGGTGAGGGTGATTTTCTGCCTCCCTGACCCAGTGCTGCAGCGGGAGCGGGCTCATCCTTCCCGCTGTTGCCTCCGTGCCAGAGGGCGGCACTCCCCTCAGGGCGCCACGCATCTCTCACCTGGCAGAGTCCTGGAGACGACAACAGCCAGAGCTCATTTTGTTAATCTTTCAAATCCTCTGGGCCAGAGATCAACCCCTGGCAGAAGCCTGAATCTGAACGTGAAAAGAAACACAAGAGATGAGAGAGAGTATACACACATTAACCATTTCCTCTCAACCAGGCTTCATGCCAAATGCTTCTCATGTCTCATCCTATGTAACTTGCAAAGCCCCCTCAGAGGCAGGGTCTAGAAAGTGACTGAATCAATGAACTAAAAACAGTTCAATGACTTACTCCAGGACACTTCCACCCCGTGTTTCTCATCCCAACATCACGATCTCCCCGGGCCTGCTACTGTCCATGGTCCTGCCTGGCACGAGCCTGCAGATAACAGGCAAGGGAATGAGGGCAGGCACATATGCTTTCCAAGCATATCCTTTGTGACAGCTTTTGAACTGGTTTTACATACAAGGTTTCTCTTAACCCTCATCATGTTTGCATGAGGAAACTGCCATTTCTATGAAGAAGCTCAGAGTGTTTACCCAGCCCATGAGGAGCTTTTCTGGGAGGCCAAGGGAGACCCCAGTACGCTCCCAAATTCCATGCTCATGGGTGCATGAGCACTGGGGAGCCTTGTTGGTTGGACAAAGTTCAGACACAATTCTCTGATTCTCTTCATCAAGAGGCACAGAAATTAAATTCAGAAAATCAGACTTGTCAGAATTACTGAGGCTGGAATATACCAAAGAGGCATCCAGGATTCTCTGCTCACGTGTTCTCTGCTCACGTGCGGAGCAGAGAGGAGAGTGGGGATTGTAACCTGCTCGCTGTCATTATCAAGAGTGTTTGTGGGCATAGGGCTCCATAGAGCTGACATTGCCACTATCTATGTGACCTCACACATGTTACCTAGCCTTTCTTTTTCCTGAGCCACAAACTACATTTGATATAAGAATTTGCTTCCTCCCAAGTTTCTTGTGAGGATAAAATGAGACGCTGTTTAATATCATTTAGTACTGTGCTTACTGTGTGTGTGCTGGATAAGTTCCAGCAGTAGCACTTGCTGCTGAAGGACTCATACACTGTACATGCAGCCAGTCTTTCACTGTCAATAGAAGCTTGCTCGGCAGGGTCATATTCATTTGAAACTATTTATAGTCATCATTCCAAGGAAGAGATGAGAAGGAAAGAAAGGGAACAGGAGACAAAGGACAGGAAATCTTGTGGATGATGCTTGAGAATACAGGTGGGGCCACAGTAACATGTGTAGGAACACGTTAGCTCAGGAGGCCACTGATAATCAGAACTGCTTTTTCAGGAGGCAGTAGGGTCACATGGCAGTAGGGTGATGAGCACTCGGACCTGAGTCAGTGGTAATGGGTAGAGAAAGAAAGAGGGACCTTATCTTATCTTCAAGGTCATTTTCTAATGAAGTGTTACAAGCCCCTTGCCTGGTGGGGCCCAAGCATGGCTGAGGAGGTGACTTCATCTTCACTTCTGCTTCATCAAAATTCCCAACCATCTCCTGTCTGACCACCCAGCCCTTCACTCTAGCATGTGTGGTAGGGACTGGCTGCCTGCATGTATTTATCATGCAAATGGAGGCAAATTTTCCGCTTGACTCGCCCCAGCCCCACCATCCCACCCACATACAGACACACACTTCCATCCCTTCTGGGCAATCGTATTTTGCTCCAATGGCTTCAAGAATTATTATTTCTCCTGTGCATTCTACTGAGAAAGACAGAATAGAGAAAACTAATCCTCAACTCAGGTTGTGGCTTCTAATTATCTTATTAAAACCATTTGGGTTCCTTAAGCCTTTTATGTTGGTACCCTTAAAAAACAAAAAAAAACCTTCCTATTTTATGATGTCATTTTCAGGGATGTCTTAATACCTGTTGAGGAATTACAGGTGAAAAGAACTTTGCCATAATTTCTTTTTAAATCAAAATGTGATTCTCACATACAAATAGTCTTAGCTTTAAGAGGTCTGTAGTGAAAAGGTCAATCTGGAATGTTTACTCTTTACAATGGAGGCCCACCTGAAATGTCATAGAGTTAGGAATCAGAAAGACTTGGAGAAGTCAAGCTTATCTTAAAATATAATAATATCTTAAAAAACTGCCTTTTTTAGGCTGAAGATATCTCTTATTTGTCAAATCTGTGATTCTATTGCCAACAGACAGGTATAGGACAAGAGAGGACAGAAAACATTTATTTCAATGGGGAAAATAAGGAACTTTTTCTGAAACGATTACCGATGTTCGATCTGCCCAGTGGCAGGTGAAGCACTAGATATCTGAGTCACAGTCTGGCAGTCTCTTTGGACACATCAAATTTTCAAAATGATCTAAGTAGATAAGGGTTAGAGATGGGAAAGTCACATCATTAGAAGTTTCCGTGATTCACAAAATAGACTACCCTGAGAAGACGCCCAGTTACTCACAGGATGTCACCAACCCCTTATGTGTTCTGTAAGAGTACCACATCTCCTTGTCTATCTGTATAGTTTTGTTTCTTATCCCTTTAACCTCTTCTCTCCCTAAATCTGTGCTCACATGATATCTAAACACATCTGTGAGTTCCCCAAACCATCTTGCCCTGAACCATTTCAGATGGTTCTACTCATGATCTCCCCACTTTCACCTCCTACCTCAACCCTCTACCCCTTGCCCACAGAGCAGACTCAGCACAAACACCACCTCCTCTGTGAAACCTTTCCTGACCCCAACAAGCAGGCTTATGTCCTTCCTCTCTGCTATTTCTACCCAGCACTACTGAGCCTTGATCATCATCAGTCAGCATTAGCAAGTGGTAGAAAGAACAGTGTCACAAAATATCCTACCTTTATATGTACCCAAGTATACATCATTAAGGTTTATTGACTCTTGGAGATTTCTTTTGTACCTATGGAGAAATGGAGAAAGTGTTCTGTTTTATCCTCAAGAAGTTATGTACCACGGGTATACACCTTAAGATGTTTGAGTGCCTGGCAATCCTTATTTGTGGATCAACTATGATGAGTGAGCCCAAAAGAATTATATGAGAAACTACCACACTGGACACAAAGCAACACCAAAGCCATGAATCCATTTAATTCAATTCACAATTATCCATCCCCTACTAGGAGCAGGCACTGCACTGCCTGCTGGTTGAGGATTTACCCAGCTCCAAGACAGGGTCTGGACATTGTGGAGCTACAAATTGAATAAGAGCCTAGACAAGGCAATGATATATCCTCTTTGGGGTAAATGCTAATTTTGGAGGGATTTTTTTCTCTGATAGACCAATGGTGTTTCTTGTAGTTTCCATCTATTATTCCTGATAAGACCTATAAAACACTCAGAGGCCTTTATATACAATAGTGTAACTTTCTTTTTTAATGAGCATTGTTTGCCTTGTTGTTCAGTCACCAAGTCATGATCCATTTTTTGTGACCCTATGGACTGCAGCACGCCAGGCTTCCCCGTCCTTCACTATCTCCCAGAGTTTGCTCAGATTCATGTCCCTAGAGTCAGGGATGTCATCTAACCAGCTCATCCTCTGGTGCCCTCTTCTCCTTTTACCTTCAATCTTTCCCAGCATTAAGGTCTTTTCCAATGAGTTGAGTCTTTGCATCAGGTGGCCAAAGTACTGGATCTTCAGCTTCAGCATCAGTCCTTCCATGAATATTCAGGCTTGATTTCCTTTAGGACTGACTGGCTGCTTGCTCCCTTTTGCCTCAGAACGTCTCTCCTTTGACGAGTCAGCTGTCTTCCAGTTGTTTCCTAATCTAAAACAGCGGCTTCTACAGCCTGGCAGCTCTTCTCTTGACTCCGCTGTCAATGTTGCTCGCAGAGTCGGCCAGCCAGCTCTAGAATCCGTGTGCAGCTGTGGTCTGAATCATGCTGCTGTGCCCCCCCTTCCTCTGTGTCACCAGCCACTTGAATAATCCATCTCCTGAGGGGACTGCCAATTTGGGGGGCAAGTTTTGGATCGTGAGTCAGCATATTAGATACCTACATATCATATCCCTTTCTATTCTTGTCATGCAGAAACTTGATAGGAATATCATCATCGCCTGTATAAGTCCATCATGAACGTTTAAGCAGGACAAAAGCAATGTGCCTCCTCTGTCACGAAGCAGTGATTTCTACCCCGAGAGTCATGGAACAGGAACAGAAGTGGGTATTAACATAAGTTTGCCATATTTTGTTTTGCCATGTCAGGACATTGTTTATTTTAAAAAGGAAAGTAAAGAAAATACCACCATCTAGAATCACTATCATTTTATAAGGGAAAGGACAGACATGCTCTCACCTCTACCACCATTAATATTCTCTATATCATGGTCCCACTGCATACACTTAACCAGTGTTGGTGAATAAATGGATGTAAAACTAAATATGATTTACAGGAAATATGCTTCACTGATTTAACAATTATCTCCAACAACTCTTTAGCTCAGTGACTATTGATATGATGGCAGGAGGAGTTTCATTTGTCAGAGGGGACTGACCAAGAGAATAGTTTACTGCCCTTGTGGGACAAGTGAAAGCCTGTCTTGGATGACATGGTGTCCTGAGTCCTGCAAATACCTTGTCGTCCAGAAGGCCTTAAACCCTGGTCCGACTATCTTCATACCCCACTGCCACCAACAGGATGACACAACCCTTCCCCAATACCTCCCATGCCCACAGCTGTGAAAACTCAGAGTTACCCACAGTCATCCCAGGATGACGTGCACCACCAAGGTTCCGGATCCAAGGAGACTCATTTAATAAATGGCTGAGTAATAGCCCACCTTTCCTCCAGTCCACAGCTGATATAGCTGACTCCAGGCATCCTCATCTCCTCATCCTTCTGCACCACTGCCTGATACGCTTCCCTAAAGCTCAGCTTTCATCATAGCCTTCTCCGGTTCAAAAGTCTTTAATGATTCCCATTAGGCACAGAAAAAGTCCTTAGGACCAACACTGAAAGACTCTCATAATCTGACTTTAGTGTATCTTTTCAGCCTTGCAGTAGTTTGTCTTCAACTCCCCTCTGGCCTTTCCAGTATCCACTTTGCCTATTAGTGAATGCCTGTGTCTCCTGTCCTCTGCTAGAAAATAAGCAGGGCGCCTCCCCGATCCCAGTACAGTCTTGCAAGTGTTGCCTCAAATTGCAGCCATGAGGTGAGCGAATACGGTGGGCAAGCAGAGGTACATGAAGCTGTGTCTTCACTCAGTGACTCAGACCGTGACTGGTCCCAGCACCTAGCACAGGCTTAGGTACTCAATATGTCAAAGTGAAAGTGTTAGTCGCTCAATTGTGTTTCAACACTTTGTGACCCCATGCACTGTGTGTGGCCCACCAGCCTCCTCTGTCATGGAATTCTCCAGGCAAGAATACTGGAGTGGGTAGCCATTCCCTTCTCCAGGGGATCTCCCCAACCCAGGGATCAAGCCTGGGTCTCCTGCACTGCAGGCAGAGTCTTTACCTTACAGGGAAGCCCCGCTCAATGCATAGGACTCGTATAAAGAAAGGATAGAAGGCAGGAAGACAAGATGAAAGGGAGGAAGGAAAGGAGGAATGGTCTCATAGGAGGTCAAGATTTAACCATATTAAAATTTCAGCAGTTAAATATTCTCTCTTGGACCAGAAGGCAAAGATTTGGGTGAATAATGCTGGGAGAGTGCGAGTGATTCAGACGTTATGGATCAGTCTGTCCGCAAAGAGTTAGGGAAGGCAGACACAGTCCCCCGCAATGGGCAATGGGAAACAGTGTCCTCAGCAAAGGAGAGAAAAGCTGAAACTGAGTGCCTGAAGTAAAGGCAAGGGTGGTAAAGATTTGATGAAGATCAAACGCACACGTGCCTGATGGCGCCCAGCTGATCCCTGGACTTGTCTGCTCTGCAGCCGGACCTTCTTCCAGATGCTAACTCTGCTGACCAATGGTCGTCCTTGACCATTACCAGACAGTAGTTTGCAGGCCCCAAAGGCAACATCCACATAAAATCAACAGCTTTCCATAGATTTTTCCCAGATCCTCTTCATTGTCCACTTTGGTGCTTTATCAGCCAGTTTCTACTTGTTCACCTTCATTTCTCCAGGACATCCAGTTTGTGACTTTCCTATAATCATCCACTTTCTCCTTCTTTAATATACCCTGACTGACCCAGCTCCTTCCATGACTTTGGAAATTCTAACCACTGTAATAAACTCCCGATTCCGCAGTGTTTATAGTGGATCTCTTTCATAGTTGAACCAGATTTATAGGAAATGAGGAAGCACCGTAGCCTCAATCTTCTTTAGACAGGGAGCAGCCTGAGAAAGCTACTGTATTGTAAGCACGAACCATTTCTTATGTAAAAGGAGATGTATTCAAATGTTTCCAGGGTTTGTTTTAATCAAAGACGGTAAGACAGCAGACACAGAAATGACTGCCATGAAGGAAAAGGTTTCTATTCACAGGCAAAAGCTGAAGGCAGGACTTCCCTGGTGGTCCAATGGTTAAGACTCCATGCTTCCACTGCAGGGGCACAGGTTCAATCCCTGGTCGGGGAACAGATCCTGCCATGTCTCATGGTGCAGCCCACAAAGAAAGCTGAAGGCGTACAATGCCATGCAGGGCCTTATGGGGAAGAACCACAGATGGCAGAGAAGAGCAGGTATAATCCAGAGACTTGATTGGGTTTTTGAAGGAAGAAATGGATGAAGCAGAGTAGAACATGCTAGGTTTAGGATTAGATTGTTTGAATAATTTCACATAGGCTCTAGGCTACAGAGGTGGTCCCCAGTTCTCAAGTGTCATGCTCTGGGCTGATTTAGGTTAGAGGAATCATTGGCTTAGTGTGTGAGATTTAATAAAGGAAATGGTTAGGGGTATGGACTCTGGATTGGTTCATATCAAAGGTGTACTGTAAAGGAAGCTGTTTCTAAGGCTTGGAAGGGGTATTCACTTGAGGATGAAGGTCACAAATGTNTGCTCTGGGCTGATTTAGGTTAGAGGAATCATTGGCTTAGTGTGTGAGATTTAATAAAGGAAATGGTTAGGGGTATGGACTCTGGATTGGTTCATATCAAAGGTGTACTGTAAAGGAAGCTGTTTCTAAGGCTTGGAAGGGGTATTCACTTGAGGATGAAGGTCACAAATGTCAGAGCATCAAGAGTATAGAAAATAAGAAAATATAGTCAATACAGGAGAGATGGCTCAGAGCAGCAGAACCAAGAGCTCAGACAACAAAGTTAAAACCCGAGGAGAGGACTTCCCTAGTGACCCAGTGGTTAAGCATCGACCTGCCAATGCAGGAGACACAGATTCGATCCCTGATCCAGGAAGATCCCACATGTTTCAGAGCAACCAAGGCCAACATGCCACAACTCTCGAGCCTATGCTCTGGAGCCTGGGTGCCACAGCAGCTGAAGTTTGTGTGCCCTAGAACCCGCACTCTGCAACAAGAGAAGCCTCCATAACGAGAAGCCCCACACCACAACCAGAGAGCAGTTCCCACTCACCGTAACTAGAGAAAAACTCACACAGCAACGAAGGCCCTGCACAGCCAAAAATAGATAAATACAATTATTTAAAACACAAACCAGGAGAATTTGATCTAACAAAGCTACTGCAGGAGCAAAACCAGGTACTAATCAATATACATCCCTTGCCCCCAAAGCAGAAGTGAAATGTGCTGGACTCCAGAATTTCTATGGAAGAGTGATGTTTGCTGCTGCTGCCAAGTCACTTCAGTCGTGTCCGACTCTGCAACCCCAGAGACGGCAGCCCACCAGGCTCTCCCGTCCCTGGGATTCTCCAGGCAAGAACACTGGAGTGGGTTGCCATTTCCTTCTCCAATGCATGAAAGTGAAAAGTGAAAGTGAAGTCGCTCAGTCGTGTCTGACTCTCCACGACCCCATGGACTGCAGCCCACCAGACTCCCCTGTCCATGGGGTTTTCCAGACAAGAGTACTGGAGTGGGGTGCCAACATACCTCATATTTCCTTCTTTTGTGAACATGAGTTTCTAGAGTAGTTATTCTATGCCTGTTCCATCACTGAATATTAGATTGTGTCTCTTTAAATCCTAGGTCATCAAGTCAAGAAGAACCATTTTGAAAGACTACCCCCAAGGAATGACCTGTCAGGGTAAGTTTCTCATGCACTCTCGAACATGATTAAATGATAAGATCCTGGACTTCAAACCTAAGTTTGATGTTATCGTTGAATAGGATGTTTACGGTTCCTGGGGTATAGGGGAGTGTATTTT
>SJYX01001003.1:69293-231286 GCA_006410675.1 Oreotragus oreotragus | reverse complement strand
TCCGACTCTGTGCGACCCCATAGATGGCAGCCCACCCAGCTCTCCTGTCCCTGGGATTCTCCAGGCAAGAATACTGGAGTGGATTGCCATTTCCTTCTCCAACACATGAAAGTGAAGTCGTGTCTGACTCCTAGTGATCCTGTGGACTGCAGCCTACCAGGCTCCTCCACCCATGGGACCTTCCCGTCAAGAGTACTGGAGTGGGTTGCCATTGCCTTCTCCGATTGAACACTCTAAACTAATAGTTTTTACCCTTTGTTCTGCCATAGCAAATGGAAAATGATGCTCACATTCTAGATTTAGTCCTGGGAATATACCCAGGTTCTGACAAAATTCTCTCTTCTCTGGCAATTTTTTCCAGAACATTTAGGCAATACCAGACTATAGCTCTTGTTTATATACAATGTAATGAATCCTCATTTGCACAAGAGGCGATCTAAGTGGGGCCTATACCAGTTGTTTGTCATTTGGAAAAGCAACTAATTAGTCCAAGAACATCTGCAACATTTGGAATGCAAGCTAGTTCAGCCACTATGGAAAACACTGTGGAGATTCCTTAAAAAACTGGATATAGAACTGCCATACGACACATCAATCCCACTCCTGGGCATACACACTGAGGAAACCAAAATTGAAAGAGACACGTGTACCCCACTGTTCATTGCAGCACTGTTTAGAATAGCCAGGAAGATTCCTTAAAAAACTGCAAATAGAACTGCCTTATGACCCAGCAATCCCACTTCTGGGCATACACACCAAGGAAGCCAGAATTGAAAGAGACACGTGTACCCCAGTGTTCATTGCAGCACTGTTTATAATAGCCAGGACATGGAAGCAACCTAGATGTCCATCAGCAGATGAATGGATAAGAAAGCTGTGGTACATATACACAATGGAGTATTACTCAGCCATTAAAAATAATACATTTGAATCAGTTCTAATGAGGTAGATGAAACTGGAGCCTATTATACAGAGTGAAGTAAGCCAGAAAGAAAAACACCCATACAGTATACTAACACATAAATATAGAATTTAGAAAGATGGTAATGATAACCCTGTATGCGAGACAGCAAGAGACACAGATGTATAGAACAGTCTTTTGGACTCTGTGGGAGAGGGTGAGGGTGGGACGATTTGGGAGAATGGCATTGAAACATGTATAATATCATATATGAAATGAATCGCCAGTCCAGGTTCGATGCATAATACTGGATGCCTGGGGCTGGTGCACTGAGATGACCCAGAGGGATGGTACGGGGAGGGAGGAGGGAGAGGGGTTCAGGACGGGGAACACGTGTATACCTTTAGCGGATTCATGTTGATGTGTGGCAAAACCACTACAATATTGTAAAGTAATTAACCTCCAATTAAAATAAATTTATATTAAAAAAAAAGAGTTGTTAGAACCGAGGCTCAGAAGGACCAGATGACTTTCCAAGAATCCCAACTAATAGATGATAAGAGGGATTTTACATCATCTTATGTTCTCTTTCTAGAATACCTCCTTGAGGAGAAAGAAAGTAGAAAGATATTTACACTGTCCCTGGTTGGGGGGAGGGGAAGAGAACTGTGCTATTCTGCAACCTTCCACTGGATAATGGGGAAACTAAGTAATTCTGCAAAAGAGAGGTAGGAAATTAGCATTTTTCCCTGAAATTATAACTGAAAACACAAGCACAGTTTCTCCCATCAGAGCTAAGTGTGAATAACATGGATTGTACTGGCAAAGTATCCCCAGGCAGGATCACTGATAGTTCAACAGGGAAACATTCAATGATGATTTATTGGAAATCAACCTAGAACACTAGCATGAGTCAATGGGCCATGGATTTCTTCCAAAACTTCAGAAAATAGATTAAAAGTAAAAGTATTAAAAAATTAATACTTCTTAAAAATCTTAATAAAAATTTAAAACACAGAGAAAGAGGGTTTCCCTGGTGGCTCAGTAGTAAAGAATCCACCTGCCAATGCACAAGACATAGGCTCGATCCCTGATCCAGAAAGATCCCACATGCCATGGAGCAAGGAAGCCCACGTGCCACAACTATTAAGCCTGTGCCCTAGAGCCTGGAAGCCATAACTGCCAAGCCCATGTGCCGCAAATACTGAAGCCCGAGTGCCCGAGGGCCCATGCTCCACAACAAGAGAAGCCACTGCAATAAGCCAACAGGCTGCAGCTGGACAGTAGCCCCTGCTGCCCACAGCCAGAGAAAAGCCCACACAGCAACAAAGACTCAGCACAGCCAAAATGAAAATGAGGACATTAACTAAATTTAAAAACCCACAAAACTGAGTCAGTAATGCTATCTAACCATCTCTTCCTCTGCCACCTCTTCTTCTCTTGCCTTCAGTCTTTCCCAGCATCAGGGTCTTTTTCAATGAGTCGGTTCTTCACATCAAGTGGTCAAAGTATTGGAGGTTCAGCTTCAGCAACAGTCCTTCCAGTGAATATTCAGGACTGATTTCCTTTAGGATTGACTGGTTTGATAATGTGCCAGACCTTGTACTTGAGGCACACTGGATTTAAAACAAGAGACTATTGAGACGGGACTATAACTGGCCTAGAGGAGGAAAGGTGATACTCAGAGCACTTGGTCTTGCTGTAGTTGAGGATACAATCTTGGAGCAGCTTGGGGTCACCATATTGAGAGAGTTTGCATGTAGGGGAAACCAACACAGAGGAAAGTGGAATTGAGAAGATGCATGGAGAGACAGAAAAACTAGATTCTAATGAAACTCTAATAGCCTCTGAATCCAGATGCACGTGAAGCCAGGGCCATCACTGGATTCTGTTGTGTGTGCCATTGCATCTTTTCTTTGGTTTAGCTAGTTTGTGTGGGAGTCACCATTAATTGCCACCAAAGAGTCTTGCCTAATGTGGAAATGAACTCATACTGTATCTCCAGCAGTGAGGACAATGAGGGCCATATAGTAGATGCTCAAAGAGATGATTGGAATGAGTGAATAATATGCTTGATCTTTATAAGCAGTAACTCAGATATCATTGTTAAGTAAAACTCATCACCTGATTTCTAGTTCAGTTCCCCTTCAGCTTCTTTGCCTGGACCTCTACTAATTTCAGGAAAACCTTATCCCTCTAGTACATATGGATGAATGCCCTTTTTAAAAAAGAAGATATCTTTCTGCTTTGCATGATTTAAAAATTCTACATGAATACTTTTTTGTCATAAAAGATCCACCCACTCTACCACATCCTTACTCTATCCTCAATTGCAGATTGATATGTACCTAATAGACCTTCTTCTGTGCATCTACATCAAGTTAATTAAGTATTAAGTTGATGATAATCTTTGAATTAAAAATAACATTTAATTTGCTTCCAAATAACACAAGAACCATAAGGGTGAGGTTCAACTGAAAGAGAATAAACTCTGCTAATAATTGTTGAAACAATATGATGGGTGTGTGAGAGGCTGTCACTTTGTTCTCTATACTTTGCATTTTTTATATACGCAAGTAAAATAAAATCATAAAATAAATATATGTATGGTGTAAAGAATGTTCAAAAAGAAAAATGAGAAAATAAAAACATCATCTTCTATTATCCAGAATTAACCACAGTTAATAGCATGTTCTTATGTCATATGTCCTTCCAAATCTTTGTGTAGACACACACACACACACTTACCTCTTATTTTAAAAACTTAGCCCAAATTAGATGAGTATACATGTTTAACTTCTCCCCGCCCCCCACCACCCTGTTGTTAGCTTGTTTCTTATTTGGGAGAAGTAATGTCTATCTTTATGCTTCTACATCAATATTCAATATTCTTTGTCTCAATAATGTCCATTCTATATTCAAGTTTCTCTAACCATCTTTAATAATTCATTTATTTGTTTGTGAGCATCCAACACAGAATCAGGTATTATATCCAGTTTTTATGCTCCCTAAAACTCATGAGAAAAAAAAAAGCTTTATTGAAATTTAATTCATGTAACATATAATTCACCCATTTAGAATGTACAGTTGAGTGTTTTCTAGTATATTCATAGACTTGTTCAATCACTGCAACAATCTAATTTTAGAACATCTTATAATTCCCCAGGTTAGCAGTCATTCCTCATTCCCCACCTTCTCCTCCCCAGCCCTCAGCTGCTTTCTGTCTCTATACATTAGCCTGTTCTGGACATTTCATATAAAAGAAATTATATAACTTGTTGTCTTTCATAATTGGCTTCTTTCACTGACCATAAGGTTTGCATGGGTTACCCATATTGGAGCATGTGTCCCAACTTCACTCCACTTTATTGCAAATAAAATTTCATTACATAGATATAACACATTTTGTGTTTTCATTTATCAGCTTAGGATCATTTGAATTGCTTCCACTTTTTGGATACTTGTGGACAGTGTTGTTATGAGAGTTTATTGTTTGTTTCTATGGATTTGTATTTTCTGTTGGGCGGAACCACTGGGACTGCGTGGGCTTCTTCGGTGGCTCAGACAGCACATAATTCGCCTGAAATGTAGGAGATCCAGGTTTGACCCCTGGGTTGGGAAGATCCCCTGCAGAAAGGAATGGCAGCCTAGTCCAATATTCTCAGGGCCTGGAGAATTCCATGGACAGAGGAGCTGGGTGGGCTTACAGTCCATGGGATTGCAAAGAGTCAGACAGAACTGAGCAACTAACACTTTCACTTTCATGGTAACCCTACACTTAGCATTTTGAGAAACTGCCTGAATGTATGATCTAAATGTGTGAAATGTGTGGTATGTGAATGCTATCTCAATAAAGCTGTTAAAAATATTAACTATTTTCCTCCCAGGTTTGATAATTTAGCGCCCCCCTAGTAAGATTCCCTATTGAGTTATTTACTAACGTTCCAAATATTCAACATACCCTCCCCACATTGCTTGGAACTAGTAAGTTGCTTACCCCTGTGTGGTCTGACAACTGCTTAGTTTATAGGTCCTTGGTGATTCTTTTTCACCAGGCAAAGAACAAAGAACAGACAAAGATTCAAATAGAAACCTATGAATATTTCTGTTGTTCTTTCCTTTTGTGACTTCTTTCTCTCTGGTATATGCCCTGGACATTCTACCTGCCTTGGCCTCCATGAATTTCTGTCCTCAATGAAATGAGACCACAGTTGTGTGTTTGGGCGTCCTTCTCTCCCACTATGAAGTCATTCTTTGGAAAGTGGCTCAGAAATGTAGGGTGATTATAGGGCTCACCTCTTGTTTCTTTTCACTCAGAGATTATGGACATGTCCTACCCATAGGAAACTTCTCCTTCACATAGGTTTTGTCGAGTTTTCTACCCATCTATGGAAAGGCAGTAATCCAGTCTTTACTCAGTCTTGGTTAAATATACTCACTGGCCGCTTAGCCAACCCCTCCCCAAATGGCTTTTGTGTAAATTTTACTAAAAAAAACAGGTGTTAATTCTTTCTCTTCCACTTCAAATAACCAATGAGATTTCACAAAGTTAGTAGAACTTGGATCATTGTTGTTCATAACCTTTTAACAAAGGGAGGAGCATACCAGGTAGGGACTGGCTTTCATGTTTTCATGGGCTAAGAAGTCTGATCAAACAGGCCTGCTCTGATTTTTAGATATCCATTTGGGTTTCAGAGTTGCCTGCTTTTACTTAGAAAAGAAGGGCACAGATCAGAATATTGTTCTATGAGTCTACTGAAAGAAGATAGACGTGTATGTTACAGAAGTTGCTAACATCGTCTTGTTAACAAAAGTCATGGCTGTAGGTAGTTTGCCATTTCTTTTTAGGGGGCGTCTTTGCCCCATGATTACATAATGATAGACTGTTTTTATCTGGAACCCAGTGTCTGCTGCCAGTGAGCTATATGAGGATATGACCATATACATTGTTCTCCCTTTCTCTCCAGTTCCTGTTTTTGTCCTGGCATAGGGTATGTGTGAAGTTATTCTAAACATTGAGTGAATAGCTAAGTATAAAAGATGATATACATGCCCCAGACCTGCCACCAAAGTAGTCTCTCAGAGATTAAAGTCTAGAAGTCTAGACGATTAAAAGTCACATTCTAACAAGCTCTCTGTGAGGGGAGGGAGACAAGTCAAAGATGAAGCACAGAGGTGTGTGTACTCCAGACCCACATGTGAGTAGCTTCCTCAATCAATGGCTGGGTTCCTTCTGTAATCAGACCTGACATGTTCCTATGAGGCCAGCACAATGAGATCTAATCAAGGCAAATGGAGGATCAAAATTCCTTCTGCCCCAGAAGGTGAAAAAGAATTTCTCTGGAAGTAACATACTCCCCCACAACTGACACTCAACATTGCTGCCGATTCTGCTCAACTTAGGCAGAAATATGGATTACAGGGGAGTTCCTTGTGGTTTCGTGGTTAGGATTCAGCACTTTTATTACCATGGCCTGGGTTCAATCCCTGGTCAGGGAATTGGGATCCTTGCAAGTTGTGTGGTGCAGCCAAAAAACAAACAAAGAAATATGGATCACAGCCTAGGCTGTAAAACAGGATGGTGACTTCAAGAGACGCGGTGAGCTGTGGAGTGAGCACCAAGACTCTGTCCACCTAGAAAAACAACTAATAAGTTGTCAAAATTTGTCAGAAATAACTTTTACAGAACTCTGGTGGAATCTAGTCCAAAGCTTACAATAGCCAAGGTAAAGCTTAATTGGAGAAAGGAAATGTTTCACTGCGGTAAGAGTGCCATGACATTTTACTTCACCTGTCTACCTTCCCCCACCCTCAAGAACGTCAAAAGCCATGAAAAAAAGGCAGCCTGAACACCAGGTTCATGTTGCAAGTACCATAAGGGGCAATAAATGTCTCACTATAAAACAAACAAACAAACAAACTGTGGTCTCAGGCTCCAACCTGGCTGGCAGCTGCCTCAGTGATGGGCACAAAGGCTGGCACTGGTTTTGTTCGGCTTGGAGCATTTCAAGGTCTGGAGAGCTTTCAGTGAAAGCACTTAAAGGCAGGAATATTGGCCACAGCATCTTGGGCCAAGGGGAAGCAGTGCGGACAGGTAATAGATAGACCGAGACTCCTGGGAAAGAAGAAACTGGAATGTGAGATATAAGAGAGAAGGGCTTTAAAAAGCTCTAGTGTACACTGGAGAATCAGGGAGGTCAAACCCATTCCCACCGATATATGCATTCTTAGTAAAAGCCTGAAAAGACTTCATTTTCACCTCTGGCTGATCGTCACACTCCATACAGCAGGGAGTGAAGGTTAAGGCACAGTTGTAAATGCCCTGGCTAAGCAGTAAAAAAGTGTCCCAACACAGAGCCAATCTACAAAGATTGCAAGAATTTTCTTTTCTTTCCTTGGCTCCAGGAATTTAAGAAAATTCTTTGCAAACACTGGCTTACTACTAAGTTCATAGAACAGAGATTTCTGTGATCACATATGACAGAGAATGTAGACATTAGGAGCATAGTTTAGAAGTGTCATTAATAAGCAAACAACCCCCCTCGAAGAGCAGCGCAGCTCAGGGAGAAAAGAGTATGGTTTCTAGAGTTGCCACAGCAAAATAGTCAGAAGTAAAATACGCAGAAGAATATTTTCAACAGAAGGTGACAAGGTGTGGAAAGAAACAAGGAATTCTGTTCCAGTCACAGAGAGAAAAAAGATAAGTTAGCAGAAACTGCCTGTAAGAAAGCAGACATTGGACTTTCACTAGCTGATGACTGTATCAAATATGTTCAAAGGACTAAAGAAAACCATAGACAAAGAGCTAAAGGAAACCAAGAAAGTGATGTCCCATGAAGAAGAGAATATTAATAAAGAAATAGAAATTGTAAAAAGGGATGAAATATAAATTCTGGAGCTGAAAAGTACAATAACTGAAATTAAAAATTCACTAATGTGGTTCATAACAAATTTGGATATGAAGATAGAAAGGGGCAGAAGAATCTTTGAAGATGTACTGGCCAAAATGTGATGAAAAATATGAATTTACATATTCAAGAAACTCAAGAAATTGCAAACTAGATGGACTCAAAGATAGCCACAATGACAGAAATTACAATAAAGTTTTCAAAAGCCAAAGAGAGTCTTGAAAGCAGCAAGAGAGTAGCAACTTGTCATATGTAAGAAATCCTCAGTAAGATTAACAGTTTATTTCTCTTCAGAAACCACGCAGTCCAGGAGGCAGTGGGATGATATACTAAAGTATTTAAATTTTAAAAAGAACTGTCTACAAAGAATTCCGTATGCAGAAAAAACACCCTTCAAAAATAAGGAGGGATTAAATTAGTCTCTGACTTGAAAAAATGGAGTTCATTACTAGTAGACCTGTCCAATGACAAATGCTAAAAATAAAAGTCTATTAGACTGAGCTAAAAGGATATTATTCAGTAACACAAAGCCATGTGAAGAAACAAAGGACATTGGCAAAGGTGGCTACAGAGGTAAATATAAAAGCCAGTGTTTTTGTTTTTTAGTTTGCATTTCCTCTTTTTTTCACTCCTATACAATTTTAAGACAAAGGCTGCTGCTGCTGCTGCTAAGTCGCTTCAGTCATGTCCGACTCTGTGCGACCCCATAGACGGCAGCCCATCAGGCTCCACCGTCCCTAGGATTCTCCAGGCAAGAACACTGGAGTGGGTTGCCATTTCCTTCTCCATAAGACAATAATTATTAATGCATGTTAACAGACAAGCAATGCATATAGATGTCATTGAGACAACACACAAAGGGAGGAGGGATAAAGCTGTAAAGGAACAGTGTTTGAATACTCCTGAAACTAAGTGAGTGTAAATTCAGATTTGACTGTTATAAGTTTAGATATTAATTGTAATCTCATGGTAACCACTAAAGAAAAAGAAAACTAAAAATATACACAAAAGGGAATTGAAATGATACTCTAAAAAAAAATTTATAAATCACTGGATAGGACAGGGACATAGGCATGTAAAATGAAATGATACATGAAGAACCAAACAGCAAAATGACAGAAGTCCTTTATCAGTGACTAGTGATTGGTGGGAACTGGGGGAGAGAGGAAGGAGAAATGACTACTTAATGCGTAGGGGCTTTCTTTTTGCTCCTATGAGAATGTTTTAGGTGGTGGTTGCACAAACATTGTGAGTGTGCTAAACGCCACTGAGTTATGCACTTTAAAATGGTAAAATTATGTGAATTTTACTTAAAAAAATCTAATATACTTTTCCCCAACTCATATGGATTCTAACTGTAAATCTTGAATTCATTTATTTCTGCTTCCATTTGGGATAAAACACTTTGAAAAGCATAAAATAATCTGCACATGTTAAAATACATATAAAAAACCAGTAGGTTGATAGTCTTTCCTTAATTTTATTCATAAATAAATTACTTCAAAGGTACAGCAGCACTCATTTCCCCCAGCATGTAAAAGGCACACATATTTTCACACACGATCTTCATTTTCTATGGTTCCTCAGTGTCTACAAGATACAGTTTCTGCTTTTTGCTATACCCTTGAACATTTGGTCTATGCCTTCCCTCGTTGTCACCCGTCTTTGATTTGTTCTGTTTCGCTCCATGACACCAGAGTAATTACATAAACACAGCGGACGATGAGTATGCTCATGTCTCTACCTTAAATGCCTACAACACCTAGTTCCGGATGGAGACAGCGACATAACTGTCAAGATACGGTTATCTGGGAGCCTTTGGGAAGAACATTCCATTCACATACCATGAGAGGACACACCTCCATTTCCCCGTGTCTCCAGCTCCTAGTTATTCAAAGAACAGTGCCTGGTCATCGGCACCATGTGAGAGCTTGTTACAAAGGCAGAATCTCAGGACCCTTCTGAGACCTTCTGACTCAGACTCTGCCTGTTATCAAGTCTACCATCTGATTTGTATGTACTTTCCAATCTGGGAAGCGCACAGGGCACACCTGAGTCTTCACGACCCCATGGAGTGTAGCCCTCTAGGTTCCTCTGCCATGGAATTCTTTAGGCAAGAATACTGGAGTGGGTAGCCATTCCCTTTTCCAGGGTCTCTTCCCTACCCAGGGATCAAACCCAGATGTCGCGCATTTCAGGCAGATTCTTTACTGTCTGAGCCACCAGGGAAGTCCTTTTATACTTTCACTATTACATTTTTCTCCTTACTGGTCTGCATGAATTTCCAGACTGTTAAGTTCCTCGAAGATGAAAGGTCTACTTTATCAATGTATTCTTACACGTGCAGCACTGGGCTCATACCTCCTCAGAAAATATTTTCAGAATTGTTAGAAAGAGAATGGATTTTGGCCTTTCCTGGTGGTCTAGTGGTCGGGAGTCCACCTGCCAATGCAAGACACAGGGGTTCGATCCCTGTTCGGGGAAGATCCCACGTACCTACCTCGGAGCCGCTAGGCCCGTGAGCCACAACCACTGAGCCCGGGCAGCTAGAACCTGCGCTGCACAACAAGGGAAACCACAGCAGTGAGAAGCCCACACACCACATTGGAGACGAGCCCCCACTCTCCGCAACTGGAGGAAGCTTGCATGCAGCAGCAGAGACCCAGCACAGCCAAAAACAAACAAATACATAAAAATCTTTAGCAAAAAAGAATGGTTTCTGCAATCTTCTAAGAAGTACTTATTTTTTCAACTCATTCTTGAATCACTTTAGGGGCTTTGGTGGTGAAAACGCTAGTGTTCAAGCTCAGCTCTCTGTAGATTTTCATCATCAGGTTCTACCAGCATCATGAGGCTAATAATGCTAACAGTAGCGACAGAAGTCATGTCATGCTAGCACGTGACTACAGAAGCTAGGCTTCTCCTGCTATCCCAGAGAATAACTTGGCAGTTCAATGCTGCCTTTTAGTCAGATTGCTTCTGTGGCCCACTTCTCATTACGGATCATGACCGTGTGAGGGCTTGTCACTGCTCCTGGGTGACAAGGGTCCATGTGGGAAAGTACAGCTCAGCCTGTTTGCTGCTAGGCTTGGCAGGAGTGACAAGAGGTGTTGGGTGGGTTCCCCATTCAAAGGCTCCCTCCAACCCCACACGGTTCAAGCCTAAACAAAGACATTGCTGGAAATGTATTTCCGCAGTCCTGGGCTCGATTCCTTCCCCCTCTATCTCATTTCCTGGCTTGCCTAAAATGCCTATTATCTCAGTTAAAAAGATGATTGAGACACAGCACCTGCCTTCAAAAAGCACCCTGTGCAGAGATAAAGAACCTTGTTGCGAATTCTTGAACTATACTAAGTACTAGAGTAGAGGTGTGTTCAAGGGGGCAGAGAGGTGGAAGAGAATCAGTTTTGCAGGGAATGCACTAGAGCTGAGTATTAAAGGACCTGTATACACGCACAGGGTGGGTGAGTTAGGGAAGGACTGCCATTTGCAAACACACAGGACCTGAAATTATACAGTGCATTAAAAAAACTGCAAGTTGTTAAATAAAACTAAAAAGATATATAAAAGACATATTACAGGAGGATCGAGGGGGTGAAGGACAGCAGAATTCAAGAAAGCCTCCTGTAATTTACAAAGGTGTTTGGACTCTATTTTCTGTGGTGTTCCTCATACTTTGTGACATGAACCGCAACAAGAAACAGGATTTGTATCATGAGTCAGTAGACATGCATAGAACTGAAACAGACATTTCACTAAACCTCATTAAGTACCTAAATTCCTATTAGTTTCATTTTATTCTATTTTATGTTTCAGATACTGGTCATGCTTTAATCTTAGTGTCTACTCTCGAGAGGACCTGATCTGTGATAGTGAATAGTTTTGTCTTGCTCTAGATCTCAAAGGAGAGCTTTCAACATTTCATCACCAAATGGGATGTTTGTTTGTACATTTTCTTGTCAAATTAAGGAAGTCCTATTCACATTTCAATAAGAGTTTTTAACATGACTGTTAAATTCCATCCGACATCATTGAGGTGATCACTTTTTTCCTTCTATTCAGTTATTAACAGCTTCATTAAATTGTTTTTCTAATGTTAAAAGACAATTTGTCTTTAAGAGAAAAGCTTAATCTGGGCATGATGCACTACATTTTTTATATATTTCTGGATTTGGTTTGCTATTTTTTTGTTTCGAATTCTTTAAAATTTACATATTAAAAATGTACTCTATTTGGTATACAGCTCTGAGTATTGACAAATGCATACAGTCAAGCAACCATCAGTGCAAGTCAAAAAATACGACAATGTTCAAGTTTCCAATTGCATCATAAACATCATTTTTAAAGGTTCTTTGACTCAACTATGTTCCATACTTCAAGTTCCTTTCCATCTTTTTCCATTCCCCTTGCAATGCACTTGTGGAAGAAATGGGATCATTAATCTTGCAGAGCTTTGCATAAGCTGAATTTTCCTGATTATAGCCCTATCGTTGTTCTTTAACATCTGTTATTTAACATAATATGTTGTTAAACATATTGTTCTGTCTTTTATATTTTGCTAAATTGAATTTGGAGGCTTAATCAAGTTCAGGCTTGATCTGAGTGAGGACAAAACTAGCTTACATATAGATTTGTGTATTTCATCAGGGTACATGGAATGTTTATTTGCCATTTTTTGTAAAGTAGTTGGTTTGTTATTTAGCTGTTAAGTCACATCTGACTCTTTTGCTTCTCCATGGGCTATAGCCTATGAGGCTCCTCTGTCCACGGGATTTTCCAGGCAAGAATACTGGAGTGGGCTGCTATCTCCTTCTCCAGGGGATCTTGCCAACCCAGGAATTGAACCTGCATCTCCTGCATTGGCAGGTTTTGGGTTCTTTACCACTGAGCCACGAGGGAATGTAATTTTAGCAGTAGCTAATGACCTGCCTTACAGGCAGGTATATTACCATCTGAGCCACCCTAGGATTCTATATATAGCACATAATCAGTTCATATATCGAAGCGCTGGTCATTAACTACTGCTAAAATTGCATTCCCTAGTGGCTCAGTGGTAAAGAACCCAAAAGCTGGCAATGCAGGAGACCCAGGTTTGATCCCTGGGTCAGGAAGATCTGCTGGAGGAGGGAATGGCAACCCACTCCAGTATTCTTGCCTGGAAAATTCCATGGACAGAGGAGCCTGTCTGGCTACAGTCCATGGGGTCACAAAGAGTCAGATGACACACTCGTATTATATAATGATAATGTTCTAGTTTTTTCCTTTTTTCTTTATGAATTAGATACTTGTCTAAAGAAAAATTGCCTCATCTACTTTTTGGTGACCTTATAAAATGGGAAGATATAATATACTGAATTCTTTCCCTTTATTTTCAAGTTTTCAGTGGTCACCTAGTTTTTTTTTTTTTTCTTTCAGTATCATATTGCACCCTACAATCTTATACCTCTTTTTATATGTTTAAATTCATAGCAGAAATTAGTCCAAGTGATACTCAAATTGTATCACTTTTGCCAATAACAACTTACTCATCTTGGCTTCAAATTTGCTTAGACATGATCCTCCCAGCTGATAGAGTTCTTGTTATCCAATATAAAAAGATATTCCATGATAATCTTATACTGCCCCAGACTTAGAGGCAGTCATTCTTAAAGGAGATCTGGCTACTCTGAGTATGACATGTCATTTCAATACTATAATCTGTGAGTCATGATTGTTCCTTGCTATTGATTTACTAGGCTTCCAAGGCATTTTCCAGGAACAGAGCTAGAAAATACACAGACACATATGTATATATTTATAAAGGTATTTAATGCCCTGGAATTTTTTTGGAGGGAATGATACTGAAGCTGAAACTCCAGTACTTTGGCCACCTCATGCGAAGAGTTGACTCATTGGAAAAGATTCTGATGCTGGGAGGGATTGGGGGCAGGAGGAGAAGGGGACGACTGAGGATGAGATGGCTGGATGGCATCACTGACTTGGATGTGAATCTGAGTGAACGCCAGGTGTTGGTGATGGACAGGGAGGCCTGGCGTGATGCGATTCATGGGGTCGCAAAGAGTCGGACACGACCAAGCGACTGAACTGAGTGTATATTCTCGTGTGTATGTGTGTTTATCTCTGTCTAGACATATGGACTCCTCTGGTGGCCCAGATAGTAAAGAATTTCCCTCTATGAGGAAGACCCAGGTTTGATCCTTGGGTTGAGAAGATTCCCCTGGAGAAGGGAATGGCTACCCACTCCAGTTTCCTTGCCTGGTAATTCCATGGACAGAGGAGCCCGGCAGGCTGCAGACCATGGGGTTGCTAGGAGTTGGACACCACTGAATAACTAAAACTTTCACTTTTCAGACATCTATCTTATATACCTGTTTTATGGAATATATATATAAATGATAGTTTGAATCTCAGTATTTTAGGACATAGGGACAATTGAATTAGAATGTCATAGAATTACTCATTCAATGAATCCCAAAATACACATACTAAATAGTCTCATAAACAGTCATATAAAAATAATAACGGCAACAAGATGTTTACTGTAAAAATATTGAGAGATATTTCTATTTTATTCCCCAACTATATTTAATTTCATACACACACATACATACAAAATTTACTATTCTCAATTTCCTTAGATAACAGATAGCAGGCTTATGCTCTTCTCTCCTTTATTTTCAGACAATAAGATAGCTTAGAGAACTCCAAAAATTAACATATAGAGACATTTCTCATTGTTTTTCACATCTGTTTAGTACTCCACTGTGGAATAATATATATTTATTCATCCAGTTTCCTATCTGGGGACTGTCGGTCATCTGGGTTGTTTCTAGTCTGTTGATATTTCAAATATTTTTGCAAAGAACGACAAGAGCATATCTCCTTTTATATTTTTGTCTGTGCATTTTTGTTATCAATTCCTAGAAGTGGAACTGCTGGGTCAAAGGGTTAGATACATATGTAATCTTAGAAATTATCATCTATGCCAGGACTGGGATAAGGGGAGTGAGGCACCAAGGGTGTAAAATTTGAAGGGCACTTGCTCACAGGATCTTAGGCTTGCCATGAGAGTCACTGCGTCTTGGACTTCTGTGCCCTGAGCCCTTTACTTCAAGTCTGAGCCTTGAAACTGATGCCCATGGAGAAAAAGTGCTCAGTCAGCTCATGTAGTTAGTCGGTGGCAGAGCTAGAGCGGGACTTCCCCGGTGGCTCAGACAGTAAAGAATCCGCGTGCAGTGCAGGAGAGCAGGGTTTGTTCTCTGGGTTGGGAAGATCCTCCGGAGTAGGAAATGGCAGTCCACTCCAGTATTCTTGCGTGGGAAATCCCATAGACAGAGGAGCCTGGCGGGCTGCACAGTCCATGGGGTCTCAAGAGTCACACACAGCTGAGCTAGAACTAATACAGCTCTCCAGTGCTCGCCTGGGACCCAACCCCCTGCCCACCACAAACTCATATTAGGCTGCGTTTACTTTAGCCACTGATCTAAGGAATCACTCTCAAAACTGAGATAACCTCGGTAAGCCCTTGAGCATCAGTTCATGATAACCAACGAGAGCTCACCCAGTGAGACCTCATCCACAATAAGATAATCACACTGTTCAGATGAGAACATGTTTACAGGGTGAATCAACAGGTGCACAAGGGAAATGATTACCCTTCATCATGAAAATCAAGAAGCTTTCTTTAAGTGTTAATGAAATTATTAAAAATAAAGCCATTATCAGCACACAGTGACTTTACTAATTTATCAGACTCTCCTCCTATTGATTGAAAAGCATGGAAAATCCTCCAAGAAATGAAATAGTTCCACCTTTTAAGACAGTATGTGTTAAGAATTTGAAAAAGAGAGTTTCCCACCTCCTTAAGAATACTCTAAAACCTCAGGTTTTCGATAAAACAGGTAGACCCCAAAATTCTTATTTACCTAAAAGAACTGAAAACTTATGTTCACATACACACAAAAACTGTATTTCATGTTTACAGCATCTTTTTTTCCTAATCAGAAAAAGCCTGGAAAAACCAAAATGTCTTTCAATGAGTGAACTGATAAATGAATTATGGTGTGTAAATACCCTGGGCTACACAACAAAAAGGAGTGAACTATCGATATATAACATTGCTGTTTTTGTCCAATCACTAAGTGCTTTTCTGACTCTTTGTGACCCCATGGACTGCAGCAGCCAAGCTTCCCTGTCCTTTACTGTCTCCTGGAGTTTGCACAAACTCATGTCCATTGAGGTAGAGATGTTATCTAAACATCTTATACTCTGTGGTTCTCTTTTCCTGCTCTGAGATTTTCCCAGAATCGGGGTTTTTTCCAATAAGTCAGCTCTTTGCAACAGGTGGCCAAAGTACTGGAGCTTCCATTTCAGCATCAATACTCAGGATTGATTTCCTTTAGGATTGACTGGTTTGACCTCCTTGCAGTCCAAGAGACTCGCAAGCATCTTCTCCAGCACCACAATTCAAAAGCATCAATCCTTCAGCGCTCAGACTTCTTGATGGTCCAACTCTTATATCCATGTGTGACTACTGGAAAAACCGTAATTTTCACTAGATCTTTGTTGGCAAAGTGATATCTCTGCTTTTTAGCATGCTGTCTAGGTTGGTCATAGCTTTTCTTCCAAGGAGGAAACATCTTTTAATTTCATGGCTGCAGCCACTGTCCGCAGTGATTTTGGAGCCCAAGAAAATATAGTCTGTCACTGTTTCTACTTTTTCCCCATCTATTTATGAAGTGATGGGACCGAAGACATAGTCTTAGTTTTTTGAAAGTTGAGTTTAAGCCAACTTTTTCACTCTCCTCTTTTACCCTCAAGACTCCAGTTCCTCTTCTCTTTCTGCATTAGGGTGATGTCATCTGCATATCTGAAGCTGTTGATATTCCTCCCAGCAATCTTGACTCCAGCCTGGGAGTCATACAGCCCGGCATTTCACATGATGTACTCTGCATATAAGTTAAATAAGCAGGGTGGCAAAATACACCCTTGACATACTCCTTTCTCAAATTTTGAAATAGTCCTTTGTTCCATGTCCAGTTCTAACTGTTGTTTCTTGACCTGCATACAGGCTTCTCAGGAGGAAAGTATGTGGTCTGATATTCCCATCTCTTTAAGAATTTCCCACAGTTTGTTATGATCCACACTGTCAAAGGCTTTAGCCTAGTCACTGAAGCAGTTTTTTTTTTTTAATTCTCTTTGATTCTTCTATGATCCAGCAGACATTGGCAATATAACAGGTGAATCTCAAATGCATTATACTGAATGAAGGAAATCTAACTCAGAAGACTATATGCTATAGGATTTCATTTATATGATATTGTAAAAAAAAAAAAAAAGAAGAAAGAAAGAAAGAAAAAAGAAAAGAAAGAAAAAAAGGCAAAATTAGAAGGGGGAAACCAGACCAATGTTCCCAGGGCTGGAGGTTGGTGGAGCGGGTGACAACAAAGAGCCATGGGTAATTTTTGAGGTGATAGAAGTATTTTATATTTTATATCTTGTTTGTCCTAATGGTTCCTGAATTGTATGATTTGTCAAAATTCATATAATTGCACACTAAATAGAATAAATTTTATGTGATATTCAGCAATACATGAACCGTGAACTCCCTGATGTTCAAGCTGGTTTTAGAAAAGGCAGAGGAACCAGAGATCAAATTGCCAACATCCGCTGGATCATGGAAAAAGCAAGAGAGTTCCAGAAAATATCTATTTCTGCTTTATTGACTATGCCAAAGCCTTTGACTGTGTGGATCACAATAAACTGTGGAAAATTCTGAAAGAGATGGGAATACCAGATTACCTAACTTGCCTCTTGAGAAACCTGTATGCAGGTCAGGAAGCAACAGTTAGAACTGGACATGGAACAACAGACTGGTTCCAAATAGAATAAGGAGTATGTCAAGGCTGTATATTGTCACCCTGCTTATTTAACTTATATGCAGAGTACATCATGAGAAACGCTGGACTGGAAGAAACACAAGCTGGAATCAAGATTGCCGGGAGAAATATCAGTCACCTCAGATATGCAGATGACACCACCCTTATGGCAGAAAGTGAAATCCAACCAGTCCATTCTGAAGGAGATCAACCCTGGGATTTCTTTGGAAGGAATGATGCTAAAGCTGAAACTCCAGTACTTTGGCCACCTCATGTGAAGAGTTGACTCATTGGAAAAGACTCTGAGGCTGGGAGGGATTGGGGGCAGGAGAAGGGGACAACAGAGGGTGAGATGGCTGGATGGCATCATGGACTCGATGGACGTGAGTCTGAGTGAACTCTGAGAGATGGTAATGAACAGGGAGGCCTGGGGTGCTACTATTCATGGGGTCGCAAAGAGTTGGACGCGACTGAGCGACTGAACTGAACTGATACATGTTGATAAGTTTTTCCATATAAAATATGTTTCCTCTTTGTAATCCTTAATATTTAATTATATGCATGTAAAAACATCTATAAATTATTCTGAGAGTGAGTATTTAAGCTTCATTAGACTGTCAAAGGGAATATTTGGGAAAAAGATTAAGAACTTCTGTTGTGTAAGGTGTTCCTCTTAACTTCTGCCTCTGGTGGATCTGAGCTCCCATCCTGTCAACCCCAAGTGGCGTCTGAAAGCTCTGCTCACTTCTCAGCTGTTTGTTAGGGATGCACAGTCAGGAGACAGGATCTCAGAGTGAGTGTGTATGTGTGTGTGTGTGTGTGAGAGAGAGAGGAGTTTCTCTGATCCCTGTCATGTAGTGACCTAACTCAGTGCTAACCTGCCTCCGTCTGCTCACAGAGCTCCGCCTCCTGCTTGCTTCCCTCCTGACGCCTAGGAAGATATCCATGAGCAGAGCAGTCTGTTCCCCACTTGAAAACGTTATTTATTTATTTGGCTATGTCAGGTCTTAGCTGAGACACTCATGATCTTTCGTTGTCATGCAGGCCTGCTATCATTTCTCTCACCCACATTAGACAAAATTTTAATGTATTCACTATATGTCTTTCCATTCCTATGAAAAACTGTATCCTTGCAAAATAGGCAGCTGTTTTGCAAAATGTACACTGTTGTTTTACATGCATACATTTTCAATTTACACTAATGATATGGTACAATGTATCTCATTCTGTTTCTTTATTCACCTGTCTCTTATACACATCTAGATGTGTATAAGAGACAGGTGTGAGAGAGAGGAGTTTCTCTGATCCCTGTCATGTAGTGACCTAACTCAGTGCTAACCTGCCTCCGTCTGCTCACAGAGCTCCGCCTCCTCCGCTTGCTTCCCTCCTGACACCTAGGAAGATATCCATGAGCAGAGCAATCTGTTCCCCACTTGAAAACGTTATTTATTTATTTGGCTATGTCAGGTCTTAGTTGAGACACTCATGATCTTTTGTTGTCATGTGCAGACTCGAGTTGTGCAGCGTCAGTTGCTCTGAGGCATGTGGGATTCTAGTTCCTTGGCCAGGGATCAAACCCAAGTGCCCCTGTCTCTTATACACATCTAGATGTGTATAAGAGACAGCCAAGCACTCTGCATGACCTAACTCAGTGCTAACCTGCCTCCGTCTGCTCACAGAGCTCCGCCTCCTGCTTGCTTCCCTCCTGACGCCTAGGAAGATATCCATGAGCAGAGCAGTCTGTTCCCCACTTGAAAACGTTATTTATTTATTTGGCTATGTCAGGTCTTAGCTGAGACACTCATGATCTTTTGTTGTCATGTGCAGACTCGAGTTGTGCAGCGTCAGTTGCTCTGAGGCATGTGGGATTCTAGTTCCTTGGCCAGGGATCAAACCCAAGTCCCCTGTGTTGCAAGGAAGAATCTTAACCGCTGGACCACCGGGGAAGCCCATGTTCTACGCTTTCTGCTTGTATTTTCAGCCAGTGACTTGGTCCAGTAAGCTTCACTATCTTGTTTGGTCTCTGATGTCATTAAGACAAATCTTTCTGCATGTTCTCAACTTTTTTATTTGTTGCTAGTGAAAGAATTTGGAGAAGGAAATGGCAATCCACTCCAGGACTATTGCCTGGAAAATCCCATGGACAGAAGAGCCTAGTAGGCTACAGTCCATGGGGTCGCAAAGAGTCGGACACGACTGAGCGACTTCACTTCACTTCAGTGAAAGAATTAATTTGAAACATCCGTCTTTCACTGTATAACCATGTTTAAAGAAACTGAAGCTTTCTAGTGTTTTTCTCTTGAGTTACTGCATAATATTTTATCTAAGTGCATTCTTCATAGGAGCAAGGCTGTATCATCCTTATTTTTAAATGAATGGGCACCAATGATAGAAAATGCAATGACCTTCCTAGTGGATTAAATCTCAGATTTAATGATATGGTTCTGAATATTCATCCAATTTCATTTCTATTTGATGGTTCAGTTCAGTTCAGTACAGTCTCTCATCGTGCCTGACTCTTTGTGACCCCATGGACTGCAGCATGCCAGGCTTCCCTGTCCATCACCAACCCTGGGAGCTTACTCAAACTCATGTCCATCAAGTTGGTGATGCCATCCAACCATCTCATCCTCTGTCATTCCCTTTTTCTCCTGCCTTCAATCTTTCCCAGCATCGAGGTCTTTTCAAATGAGTCAGTTCCTCCCATCAGGTGGCCACAATATTGGAGTTTCAGCTTCAGCATCAGTCCTTCCAATGAACATTCAGGACTGATTTCCTTTAGGATTGACTGGTTGGATCTCCTTGCAGTCCAAGGGACTCTCAAGAGTCTTCTCCAACACCACAGTTCAAAAGCATCAATTCTTCAGTGCTCAGCATTCTTTGTAATCCAAATCTCACATCCATACGTGACTACTGGAAAAAGCATAGCTTTGACTAGATCAACCTTTGTCAGCAAAGTAATGTCTCTGCTTTTAATATGCTGTCTAAGTTGGTCATAGCTTTTCTTCCAAGGAGCAAGTGTCTTTTGATTTCATGGCTGCAATCACCATCTGCAGTGATTTTGGAGCCCAAGAAAATAGAGTCTGTCAATGTTTCCATTGTTTCCCCATCTATTTGCCGTGAAATGATGGGACCAGATGCCATGATTTTAGGTTTTTGAATGTTCAGTTTTAAGGCAGCTTTTTAACTCTCCCTTTTCACTTTCATCAAGAGGCTCTTCAGTTCCTCTTTCTGCCATAAGGGTGGTGTCATCTGAGTATCTGAGGTTATTGATATTTCTCCCTGCAATCATAATTCGGGCTTGTGCTTCATCCAGTTCGTCATTTCGCATGATGTGATCTGCATATAAGTTAAATAAGCAAGGTGACCTTGATATACTCCTTTCCCAGTTTGGAACCATTGGGAAGAAAGTCCATTGGTTCCATTGTTCCATGTCTGGTTCTAACTGTTGCTTCTTGACCAGCATACAGGTTTCTCAGGAGGCAGGTCAGGTGGTCTGGTATTCCCATCTCTTGAAGAATTTTCCAGTTTGTTGTGATTGGGGACAGGAAGAAAAGGGGATAACAGAGGATGAGATGGCTGGATGGCATCACCGACTTGATGGACATGAGTTTGGGTGAACTCCGGGAGTTGGTGATGGACAGGGAGGCCTGGCGCGCTGCAATTCATGGGGTCGCAAAGAGTCGGACATGACTGAGGGACTGAAATGAACTGAAACTGAACTGATACAGTCAAAGGCTTTGGCATAATCAATAAAGAAGAAGTAGATGTTTTTCTGGAACTCTCTTGCTTTTTTGATGATCCAGCAGATGTTGGCAATTTGATCTCTGGTTCCTTTGCCTTTTCTAAATCCAGCTTGAACATCTGGCAGATCATGGTTCACGTACCATTGAAGCCTGGCTTGGAGAATTTTGAGCATTACTTTGCTAACATGTAAGATGAGTGCGGTCATTTGAACATTCTCTGGCATTGCCTTTCTTGGGGACTGAAATGAAAACTGACCTTTTCCAGTCCTGTGGCCACTGCTGAGTTTTCCAAATTTGCTGGCATATTGAGTGCAGCACTTCCACAGCATCATCTTTTAGGATTTGAAATAGCTCAACTGGAATTCCCTCTCTTCCACTAGCTTTGTTCATAGTGATGCTTCCTAAGGCCCACTTGACTTCGCATTCCAGGATGTCTCGTTCTAGGTGAGTGATCACACCGTCGTGGTCATCTGGGTCATGAAGATCCTTTTTGTACAGTTCTTCTGTGTATTCTTGCCACCTCTTCCTAATATCTTCTGCTTTTGTTAGGTCCATAATATTTCTGTCCTTTACTGTGCCTATCTTTGCATGAAATATTCCCTTGTTATCTCTAATTTTCTTGAAGAGATCTCTGGTCTTTCCCATTCTATTGTTTTCCTCCATTTCTTTGTGTTGATCACTGAAGAAGCCTTTCTTATCTCTGCTATTCTTTGGAACTATGCATTCAAATGGGTATATCTTTCCTTTTTCCATTGCCTTGAGCTTCTCTTCTTTTCTAAGCTACAGGTAAGGGCTCCTTAGAAAATAATTTTGCCTTTTTTGATCAAAACAACCGTTTGATGTTTCACTCCTGACTAGATACCATGAGCCTTTAAAAAAAAAATAGATTATGGTTATGAATTTAAGATTGATTTCCTGTAGGACTGACTGAGAGTTTCAGCTTCAGCATCAGTCCTTCCAATGAACATTCAGGACTGATTTCCTTTAGGATTGACTGGTTGGATCTCCTTGCAGTCCAAGGGACTCTCAAGAGTCTTCTCCAACACCACAGTTCAAAAGCATCAATTCTTCAGTGCTCAGCATTCTTTGTAATCCAAATCTCACATCCATACGTGACTACTGGAAAAAGCATAGCTTTGACTAGATCAACCTTTGTCAGCAAAGTAATGTCTCTGCTTTTAATATGCTGTCTAAGTTGGTCATAGCTTTTCTTCCAAGGAGCAAGTGTCTTTTGATTTCATGGCTGCAATCACCATCTGCAGTGATTTTGGAGCCCAAGAAAATAGAGTCTGTCAATGTTTCCATTGTTTCCCCATCTATTTGCCGTGAAATGATGGGACCAGATGCCATGATTTTAGGTTTTTGAATGTTCAGTTTTAAGGCAGCTTTTTAACTCTCCCTTTTCACTTTCATCAAGAGGCTCTTCAGTTCCTCTTTCTGCCATAAGGGTGGTGTCATCTGAGTATCTGAGGTTATTGATATTTCTCCCTGCAATCATAATTCGGGCTTGTGCTTCATCCAGTTCGTCATTTCGCATGATGTGATCTGCATATAAGTTAAATAAGCAAGGTGACCTTGATATACTCCTTTCCCAGTTTGGAACCATTGGGAAGAAAGTCCATTGGTTCCATTGTTCCATGTCTGGTTCTAACTGTTGCTTCTTGACCAGCATACAGGTTTCTCAGGAGGCAGGTCAGGTGGTCTGGTATTCCCATCTCTTGAAGAATTTTCCAGTTTGTTGTGATTGGGGACAGGAAGAAAAGGGGATAACAGAGGATGAGATGGCTGGATGGCATCACCGACTTGATGGACATGAGTTTGGGTGAACTCCGGGAGTTGGTGATGGACAGGGAGGCCTGGCGCACTGCAATTCATGGGGTCGCAAAGAGTCGGACATGACTGAGGGACTGAAATGAACTGAAACTGAACTGATACAGTCAAAGGCTTTGGCATAATCAATAAAGAAGAAGTAGATGTTTTTCTGGAACTCTCTTGCTTTTTTGATGATCCAGCAGATGTTGGCAATTTGATCTCTGGTTCCTTTGCCTTTTCTAAATCCAGCTTGAACATCTGGCAGATCATGGTTCACGTACCATTGAAGCCTGGCTTGGAGAATTTTGAGCATTACTTTGCTAACATGTAAGATGAGTGCGGTCATTTGAACATTCTCTGGCATTGCCTTTCTTGGGGACTGAAATGAAAACTGACCTTTTCCAGTCCTGTGGCCACTGCTGAGTTTTCCAAATTTGCTGGCATATTGAGTGCAGCACTTCCACAGCATCATCTTTTAGGATTTGAAATAGCTCAACTGGAATTCCCTCTCTTCCACTAGCTTTGTTCATAGTGATGCTTCCTAAGGCCCACTTGACTTCGCATTCCAGGATGTCTCGTTCTAGGTGAGTGATCACACCGTCGTGGTCATCTGGGTCATGAAGATCCTTTTTGTACAGTTCTTCTGTGTATTCTTGCCACCTCTTCCTAATATCTTCTGCTTTTGTTAGGTCCATAATATTTCTGTCCTTTACTGTGCCTATCTTTGCATGAAATATTCCCTTGTTATCTCTAATTTTCTTGAAGAGATCTCTGGTCTTTCCCATTCTATTGTTTTCCTCCATTTCTTTGTGTTGATCACTGAAGAAGCCTTTCTTATCTCTGCTATTCTTTGGAACTATGCATTCAAATGGGTATATCTTTCCTTTTTCCATTGCCTTGAGCTTCTCTTCTTTTCTAAGCTACAGGTAAGGGCTCCTTAGAAAATAATTTTGCCTTTTTTGATCAAAACAACCGTTTGATGTTTCACTCCTGACTAGATACCATGAGCCTTTAAAAAAAAAATAGATTATGGTTATGAATTTAAGATTGATTTCCTGTAGGACTGACTGGTATCTCCCTGCAGTCCAAGGGACTCTCAAGAGTCTTTTCCAGCACCACAGTTTGAAAGCATTGATTCTTTGGCATTCAGCCTTCTTTATGGTCCAAATCTCACATCCATACATGACTACTGGAAAAACCATAGCTTTAGCTAGACAAAGGTTTGTCAGCAAAGTGATGCCTCTGCTTTTTAATATGCTGTCTAGGTTTGTCATAGGTTTTTTTTTTTTTTTTCCCTAGGAGCAAGCATCTTTTAATTTCATGGCTGCAGCCATTTTCTGCAGTGACTTTGGAGCCCAAGAAAATCAAATCTGACACTGTTTCTACTTTTTCCCCATCTATTTTCCATGAAGTGACAGGACTGGATGTGATAGGACTAACATATTCTTAGTTTTTTGAATTTTGAATATTAAGGCAGCTTTTTCACTCTCCTCTTTCACTTTCATAGAGAGGGTCTTTAGTTCATCTTCACTTTCTGCCATTAGGGTGATGTCATCTGGATATCTGAGGTTATTGATATTTCTCCTGGCAGTCTTGCTACCAGCTTGAGCTTCATCCAGCCTGGCATTTCACATGATGTACTCTGCGTATACGTTAAATAAGCAGGGTGACAATATACAGCCTTGATGTACTCCTTTCCCAATTTTGAACCAGTCCATTGTTCTATATCTGGTTCCAACTATTGCTTCTTAACCTGCAAAAAGGTTTCTCAGGAGGCAGCTAAGGTGGTCTGGTAGTTGTATCTCTTGAAGAATTTTCCATGGTTCATTGTCACCCACACAGTCAAAGGCTTTAGTGTAGTCAATGAAGCAGAAATATATGTTTTTCTGAAATTCCTTTGCTTTTTCTATGATCCAATGAATGCTGGCATTTTGATCTCTGGTCTCAGTTCCATCTCTAAATCCATCTGGTGCATTTGGAAGTTCTCAGTTCACATAATGTTGAATCCTAGCTTGAAGGATATTGAGCATGACCTTGCTAGCTTGTGAAATGAGTGCAATCGTGCAGTAGTCTGAACATCTTTGGCATTGCCCTTCTTTGAGATTGGAATGAAAACGGACCTTTCCTGGCCCTGTGGTCACTGCTGAGTTTTTCGAATTTGCTGGCATATTGAGTGGAGCACTTTAACAGCATCATCTTTTAGGATCTGAAATAACTCAGCTGGAATTCCATAACCTGCACTAGCTTTGTTCATAGTAATGCTTCCTCAGGCACACTTGACTTCACACTCCAGAATGTCTGGCTCTAGGTGAGTGGCCATATCATTGTGGCTTCCAGGCCATTAAGAGCTTTGTTTTGTTTTGCATAGTTCTGTGTATTACTGCTACATCTTCTTAATATCTTAATGAGGCAAAGGAAATCAGGGAAAAAGAAACGCAAGCCTCGAACCAGCCAGGAGACGCAGTTTTAATCCCATTCTGAAGATCAGTCTAGCTGTCAGTTATCCAAAGACGGCATTATCTCTGCTGTAGGTGACTCTGAGCTTTTCATTACCCAGGTGCTCTATCCCAAGCTGCACACACACTTCCTAGAGAGGTTTCAGAAGATAGTCTGTATCACGAGGTACACTGGACCAGTGCTCTCAAGGGACCCTTCCAACTCTAAGAATTTGCGAGCTTCTCATCCTGGAATGCTTAATTTTTTTTTTAAGTTGCCTTATCTGAAATAATCTAATTAAATTGTAGATAATATCAGATTTATTATTTCAAGTGCAAAGGTAAGTTAAGCATACTACTTAATTCTTAGTATATTATTTCTGCTGGCCTGTGTAAAGCTCTCCTATTTGTTTATCAGTTCAATTATTTAGCCATTTCCTCTTATTTTCATGTGGCCTGCTATCATTTCTCTCACCCACATTAGACAAAATTTTAATGTATTCACTATATGTCTTTCCATTCCTATGAAAAACTGTATCCTTGCAAAATAGGCAGCTGTTTTGCAAAATGTACACTGTTGTTTTACATGCATACATTTTCAATTTACACTAATGATATGGTACAATGTATCTCATTCTGTTTCTTTATTCACTAGGCACTCTATCTTTACTCTGTTTGGTTCATTGTGATCACATCATATCTGACCTAGTCACTTTCTATCTCCATAAATAAAAGGACCCTTATCTATGCCTCCGTATGAACTGGTAAATAAGGGTTTTGGCTGGTGTATTAGTCAAGGTTCCCTGAAAAACAGAACCCATAGGGTGAGTGTGTGTGTGTGTGTGTGTGTGTGTGTGTGTGTGTAGTATATCAAGAAATTTACAATAAGGAATTGGTTGGCATGATTATGGATGCTGAAAAGTTCCAAGTTCTGCAGGGGGAGTCGCAGACTGGAGAGCTGGGAGAGATGATGGCATAGGCCCAAGGTTCAGGATGAGCTGTTCAATTCTAGTCCAAAGGCATGGAAAAAAAAAAAAATGGATGTTCCAGTTTGGAGACTGACAGATAAGAAAAGTTCCATTTTACTGAGGAAGGGTTAGTCTTTTTGTCCTATCCAAGCCTTCATATGATTAAAGCCCACACATATTGTGGAGTGCAGTCTATCAATTTAAATGTTAATCTCATCCAAAAAGACACTCACAAACACAACCAGAATGCTTGACAAATATCTGGGCATCCCATAGCCCAGTCAAACTGACACGTAAAATTAACTCTCACAGCAGGTAGAGCCAGGAGTGCAAATGCTAGGTCATGAAGTATATTTCCCCTGAATTTGATTAGGTACTTGGCTCAGAGGTTAAAGCATCTGCCTCCAATGTGGGAGACCCGGGTTCGAGCCCTGGGTCGGGAAGATCCCCTGGAGAAGGAAATGGCAATCCACTCCAGTATTCTTGCCTGGAGAATCCTGTGGACAGAGAAGCTTAGTAGGTTACAGTCCACGGGGTCACAAAGAGTCGAACATGACTGAGCGACTTCACCTTCACCTTCACCTTCACTGACAACTTACTCTCCTGGGTGGTAGCCTTAGTCTACTCCCATTCACAGTGAATCAGTGTTCTTAATCCCTGGTAACACTTGGCATCATCCAGCTTTCTAATTTTCCAGTCTACATAGTTTAAAGAGATATCCCATTGTTGTTTTAATTTGCATTTTTCATATTACTAATGAGTTTGAACAGCTTGTCATATGCATGCTGTCTGGTTTCCTCTTCTCTAATTGTTGTTTTAATATGTTTAAATCTCTAATGTGTCTAAATTAATTTCTTCCAAGGAGCAAGTGTCTTTTGATTTCATGGCTGCAATCACCATCTGCAGTGATTTTGGAGCCCAAGAAAATAGAGTCTGTCAATGTTTCCATTGTTTCCCCATCTATTTGCCGTGAAATGATGGGACCAGATGCCATGATTTTAGGTTTTTGAATGTTCAGTTTTAAGGCAGCTTTTTAACTCTCCCTTTTCACTTTCATCAAGAGGCTCTTCAGTTCCTCTTTCTGCCATAAGGGTGGTGTCATCTGAGTATCTGAGGTTATTGATATTTCTCCCTGCAATCATAATTCGGGCTTGTGCTTCATCCAGTTCGTCATTTCGCATGATGTGATCTGCATATAAGTTAAATAAGCAAGGTGACCTTGATATACTCCTTTCCCAGTTTGGAACAATTGGGAAGAAAGTCCATTGGTTCCATTGTTCCATGTCTGGTTCTAACTGTTGCTTCTTGACCAGCATACAGGTTTCTCAGGAGGCAGGTCAGGTGGTCTGGTATTCCCATCTCTTGAAGAATTTTCCAGTTTGTTGTGATTGGGGACAGGAAGAAAAGGGGATAACAGAGGATGAGATGGCTGGATGGCATCACCGACTTGATGGACATGAGTTTGGGTGAACTCCGGGAGTTGGTGATGGACAGGGAGGCCTGGCGCGCTGCAATTCATGGGGTCGCAAAGAGTCGGACATGACTGAGGGACTGAAATGAACTGAAACTGAACTGATACAGTCAAAGGCTTTGGCATAATCAATAAAGAAGAAGTAGATGTTTTTCTGGAACTCTCTTGCTTTTTTGATGATCCAGCAGATGTTGGCAATTTGATCTCTGGTTCCTTTGCCTTTTCTAAATCCAGCTTGAACATCTGGCAGATCATGGTTCACGTACCATTGAAGCCTGGCTTGGAGAATTTTGAGCATTACTTTGCTAACATGTAAGATGAGTGCGGTCATTTGAACATTCTCTGGCATTGCCTTTCTTGGGGACTGAAATGAAAACTGACCTTTTCCAGTCCTGTGGCCACTGCTGAGTTTTCCAAATTTGCTGGCATATTGAGTGCAGCACTTCCACAGCATCATCTTTTAGGATTTGAAATAGCTCAACTGGAATTCCCTCTCTTCCACTAGCTTTGTTCATAGTGATGCTTCCTAAGGCCCACTTGACTTCGCATTCCAGGATGTCTCGTTCTAGGTGAGTGATCACACCGTCGTGGTCATCTGGGTCATGAAGATCCTTTTTGTACAGTTCTTCTGTGTATTCTTGCCACCTCTTCCTAATATCTTCTGCTTTTGTTAGGTCCATAATATTTCTGTCCTTTACTGTGCCTATCTTTGCATGAAATATTCCCTTGTTATCTCTAATTTTCTTGAAGAGATCTCTGGTCTTTCCCATTCTATTGTTTTCCTCCATTTCTTTGTGTTGATCACTGAAGAAGCCTTTCTTATCTCTGCTATTCTTTGGAACTATGCATTCAAATGGGTATATCTTTCCTTTTTCCATTGCCTTGAGCTTCTCTTCTTTTCTAAGCTACAGGTAAGGGCTCCTTAGAAAATAATTTTGCCTTTTTTGATCAAAACAACCGTTTGATGTTTCACTCCTGACTAGATACCATGAGCCTTTAAAAAAAAAATAGATTATGGTTATGAATTTAAGATTGATTTCCTGTAGGACTGACTGGTATCTCCCTGCAGTCCAAGGGACTCTCAAGAGTCTTTTCCAGCACCACAGTTTGAAAGCATTGATTCTTTGGCATTCAGCCTTCTTTATGGTCCAAATCTCACATCCATACATGACTACTGGAAAAACCATAGCTTTAGCTAGACAAAGGTTTGTCAGCAAAGTGATGCCTCTGCTTTTTAATATGCTGTCTAGGTTTGTCATAGGTTTTTTTTTTTTTTTTCCCTAGGAGCAAGCATCTTTTAATTTCATGGCTGCAGCCATTTTCTGCAGTGACTTTGGAGCCCAAGAAAATCAAATCTGACACTGTTTCTACTTTTTCCCCATCTATTTTCCATGAAGTGACAGGACTGGATGTGATAGGACTAACATATTCTTAGTTTTTTGAATTTTGAATATTAAGGCAGCTTTTTCACTCTCCTCTTTCACTTTCATAGAGAGGGTCTTTAGTTCATCTTCACTTTCTGCCATTAGGGTGATGTCATCTGGATATCTGAGGTTATTGATATTTCTCCTGGCAGTCTTGCTACCAGCTTGAGCTTCATCCAGCCTGGCATTTCACATGATGTACTCTGCGTATACGTTAAATAAGCAGGGTGACAATATACAGCCTTGATGTACTCCTTTCCCAATTTTGAACCAGTCCATTGTTCTATATCTGGTTCCAACTATTGCTTCTTAACCTGCAAAAAGGTTTCTCAGGAGGCAGCTAAGGTGGTCTGGTAGTTGTATCTCTTGAAGAATTTTCCATGGTTCATTGTCACCCACACAGTCAAAGGCTTTAGTGTAGTCAATGAAGCAGAAATATATGTTTTTCTGAAATTCCTTTGCTTTTTCTATGATCCAATGAATGCTGGCATTTTGATCTCTGGTCTCAGTTCCATCTCTAAATCCATCTGGTGCATTTGGAAGTTCTCAGTTCACATAATGTTGAATCCTAGCTTGAAGGATATTGAGCATGACCTTGCTAGCTTGTGAAATGAGTGCAATCGTGCAGTAGTCTGAACATCTTTGGCATTGCCCTTCTTTGAGATTGGAATGAAAACGGACCTTTCCTGGCCCTGTGGTCACTGCTGAGTTTTTCGAATTTGCTGGCATATTGAGTGGAGCACTTTAACAGCATCATCTTTTAGGATCTGAAATAACTCAGCTGGAATTCCATAACCTGCACTAGCTTTGTTCATAGTAATGCTTCCTCAGGCACACTTGACTTCACACTCCAGAATGTCTGGCTCTAGGTGAGTGGCCATATCATTGTGGCTTCCAGGCCATTAAGAGCTTTGTTTTGTTTTGCATAGTTCTGTGTATTACTGCTACATCTTCTTAATATCTTAATGAGGCAAAGGAAATCAGGGAAAAAGAAACGCAAGCCTCGAACCAGCCAGGAGACGCAGTTTTAATCCCATTCTGAAGATCAGTCTAGCTGTCAGTTATCCAAAGACGGCATTATCTCTGCTGTAGGTGACTCTGAGCTTTTCATTACCCAGGTGCTCTATCCCAAGCTGCACACACACTTCCTAGAGAGGTTTCAGAAGATAGTCTGTATCACGAGGTACACTGGACCAGTGCTCTCAAGGGACCCTTCCAACTCTAAGAATTTGCGAGCTTCTCATCCTGGAATGCTTAATTTTTTTTTTAAGTTGCCTTATCTGAAATAATCTAATTAAATTGTAGATAATATCAGATTTATTATTTCAAGTGCAAAGGTAAGTTAAGCATACTACTTAATTCTTAGTATATTATTTCTGCTGGCCTGTGTAAAGCTCTCCTATTTGTTTATCAGTTCAATTATTTAGCCATTTCCTCTTATTTTCATGTGGCCTGCTATCATTTCTCTCACCCACATTAGACAAAATTTTAATGTATTCACTATATGTCTTTCCATTCCTATGAAAAACTGTATCCTTGCAAAATAGGCAGCTGTTTTGCAAAATGTACACTGTTGTTTTACATGCATACATTTTCAATTTACACTAATGATATGGTACAATGTATCTCATTCTGTTTCTTTATTCACTAGGCACTCTATCTTTACTCTGTTTGGTTCATTGTGATCACATCATATCTGACCTAGTCACTTTCTATCTCCATAAATAAAAGGACCCTTATCTATGCCTCCGTATGAACTGGTAAATAAGGGTTTTGGCTGGTGTATTAGTCAAGGTTCCCTGAAAAACAGAACCCATAGGGTGAGTGTGTGTGTGTGTGTGTGTGTGTGTGTGTGTGTGTAGTATATCAAGAAATTTACAATAAGGAATTGGTTGGCATGATTATGGATGCTGAAAAGTTCCAAGTTCTGCAGGGGGAGTCGCAGACTGGAGAGCTGGGAGAGATGATGGCATAGGCCCAAGGTTCAGGATGAGCTGTTCAATTCTAGTCCAAAGGCATGGAAAAAAAAAAAAATGGATGTTCCAGTTTGGAGACTGACAGATAAGAAAAGTTCCATTTTACTGAGGAAGGGTTAGTCTTTTTGTCCTATCCAAGCCTTCATATGATTAAAGCCCACACATATTGTGGAGTGCAGTCTATCAATTTAAATGTTAATCTCATCCAAAAAGACCCTCACAAACACAACCAGAATGCTTGACAAATATCTGGGCATCCCATAGCCCAGTCAAACTGACACGTAAAATTAACTCTCACAGCAGGTAGAGCCAGGAGTGCAAATGCTAGGTCATGAAGTATATTTCCCCTGAATTTGATTAGGTACTTGGCTCAGAGGTTAAAGCATCTGCCTCCAATGCGGGAGACCCGGGTTCGAGCCCTGGGTCGGGAAGATCCCCTGGAGAAGGAAATGGCAATCCACTCCAGTATTCTTGCCTGGAGAATCCTGTGGACAGAGAAGCTTAGTAGGTTACAGTCCACGGGGTCACAAAGAGTCGAACATGACTGAGCGACTTCACCTTCACCTTCACCTTCACTGACAACTTACTCTCCTGGGTGGTAGCCTTAGTCTACTCCCATTCACAGTGAATCAGTGTTCTTAATCCCTGGTAACACTTGGCATCATCCAGCTTTCTAATTTTCCAGTCTACATAGTTTAAAGAGATATCCCATTGTTGTTTTAATTTGCATTTTTCATATTACTAATGAGTTTGAACAGCTTGTCATATGCATGCTGTCTGGTTTCCTCTTCTCTAATTGTTGTTTTAATATGTTTAAATCTCTAATGTGTCTAAATTACCCCTCTTTCATTTGGTATTTATTTGTACTTTCTGATTTTTCTTGTTTAGTCTTGCCTGAGGTCTATCTTGTTAATCTTCTCAAAGAACAAATGTTGGGCTTTCAAAATCTTTTCTATTGCCTTTGTGTGTTATTTCCAAATTCCCCTCATCTAATATTCCTCTTTTTCACCCTCCTTGAGAAGAGTGATGTTGGTTTATTCCACACAAGATCCCCCTGAAAGCACAGCAGAGTATGATACATATTACAGATACAATATGTTTGTCAAATGACTGAATTAAAGAGCAAATACATCATCTTTGAAGTATATTGACATTCTATTTTTACATTGAGGTTTCTGCAGAGAAATGAGGATAGAATGACCCAGGAATGGCCAAAGGGGAGAAATAGGAAGACTTCCCTGCTGGCTCAGTCGGTAAAGCATCTGTCTACAATGTGGGAGACCCGGGTTCAATCCCTGGGTCGGAAAGACCCTCTGGAGAAGGAAATGGCAATCCACTCCAGTACTATTGCCTGGAAAATCCCATGGACAGAGGAGCTTGGTAGGCTACAGTCCCTGGGGTCACAAAGAGTCGGACACAACTGAGCGACTTCACTTTCACTTTCTTTCAAGGGGACTTACAGCTTATATTTAACTTGACTCTCTGTCATGGTTTGATTTTTTTATCAAATGCAAACAGGCTTAAGAATGTGGGGAGCAAGGTAGGCAATTATCTCTCCAGATATTATACCTGTGGACCAGCATACAGAATTTTTAATGAAATTATGTTTTTAGAGTCGTTTGGGTTCATAACACAATTGACAAGAAGGTATAAAATTGTCCTACACATCTCCTACCCCATGCATTCATAGCCTCTCCCTCCCACCATTATCTATCAGTATCTCCCACCAGAGTAATACATTTGTTGTAACTATTGAGTCTAAATTGACACATCATTATCACATGAAGTCCACAGTTTACATTAGCATTCACACATGGTGTACATTTTATGGATTTGGACAACAGTATAATTATATATATATATCTCATTATGGTATCATAAAGAAGAGTTTCACTGTCTTAAAGCTCTTCCATTTTGTATATTCATTCCTCCTTCCCCACAACCCTTAGCAAACAAACACTGGTATTTTTACTCTCTGTATAGCTTTAAAGTGAAGTCACGCAGTCGTGTCCGACTCTTTGTGACCCGAGGGACTGTAGCCTACCAATCTCCTCTGTCCATGCGATTTTCCAGGCAATAGTACTGGAGTGGATTGCCATTTCCTTCTCCAGAGGATCTTCCCAACCCAGGGATCGAACCCAGGTCTCCCGCATTGTAGACAGATGCTTTAGCGACTGAGCCAACAGGGAAGTCTATAGCTTTAGAATCATATAGTAAGAAGTCTTTGCAGACTGGCTTATTTCAGTTAGACATATGCATTTAAGAGTTGTCCATACTTTAAAAATGCATGTCTATCGATTTTTGCTTGTGCTGGGACATTCCTCCTTCCCCACAACCCTTAGCAAACAAACACTGGTATTTTTACTCTCTGTATAGCTTTAGAATCATATAGTAAGAAGTCTTTGCAGACTGGCTTATTTCAGTTAGACATATGCATTTAAGAGTTGTCCATACTTTAAAAATGCATGTCTATCGATTTTTGCTTGTGCTGGGTCTTTGTTGCTGTGTGTGGTCTTTCTCTAGTTGCGGTGCCTGGGCTTCTCATTGCAGGGGCTACTGTGGTTGCAGAGAGCAGGCTCGATGGCACACAGGCTTCGGCAGTTGCTGCACATGGCTCAGTAGTTGCGCCTCTTGGGCGGTGGAGCACAGGCTCAATAGCTGTGGCGCACGCGCTTAGCTGCTCCTCAGCATGAGGGATCTTCCCAGAGCAGGGCTTGGACATGCGTCCCCTGCGTTGGCAGGCAGATTCTTATCCATTGTACCACCAGGGAAGTCATCTCTGTACTTTTTGTGGCTTGGTAACTATTTGGTTTGAAGCACGGAATAATATTCCATTGTGTGGATATACCATGGTTTATCTACTCACTTAAACTGAAGGACATCTTCTAAGTTCTGGTAATGAATAAAGCTGCTGTAGACATCCATGTGCAAGTTTGTGTGTGGACATAAATTTTCACCTTCCTTGGGTACCAAGGAGTACAACTGCTAGCTCATACAGAAAGAGTGTGTTTAGTCTTTAAGACACTGATGAACGGTCTTCCAGTGTGGTTGTGCCATTTTGCACTCCCACGAGCAATGAAGGAGCGCTCTACTTGTTCCATAACTTTGACAGTAAATGCTCTCAGTCTTTTGGAGCTTGGTCATTCTAAAAAGTGTATGAGAGGACTGGTCATTGTAACATCCAACAGCTGGTTGGATGGCATCACCGACTCAATGGACATGAGTTTGAGCAAACTCCAGGAGATGGTGAAGGACAGGGAAGCCTGGCATGCTGCTGTCCAGGGATCTCAAAGAATCAGACGTGACTCAGGGACCGAACAACAGCAAACAAGTGTCTAGTGGTATCTCATTATTTTAACTGCAATCGCGCTCGTGAAATATGATGTAGAACATCTTTTCAAATGCTTCTTTACCGTTGGTATATCAGTTTAACAAATTTGAAAGAGGCACTTCTTTGCTGCTTAAAAAATTCACTCATCGGGAATTGCTGTTTTTGAAGCACTGTCTATATCTTATATAGTCCTTAAAGCAATGGCTATTTTTTAAAGTCAATTGGACAGAATAATTAGCTCCATGTTTACATCAACCAAATTTGACTTATTTCAGCAAAAGCAGGATTTATTTTATTTATTCATCACATTTAAAGCACTCAAAGCATCAACTGTGAAATCATTCAAGCCTTACTGTTTCTAGACCCTTGAGCACTCTTACAGCCACACCTCAGAAGGAGATGTATTGGCTATAGGAACCAATAAATAGCCATTCCCATAACTGAGATGTTAATCTTGGGGAGTCATAATAATTGTTTCACTTTAAAAACTTGGGGAATCAAATGAAATTTGGGAAAATTTTGATAATTTGAACACAGTTGGTATAGCAATTTATCAATGCTGTAACAAACCCATCCCTACTTACCTACACAGTGTATAAAACTTGGCATTTTTCTTTCTAAATTAATAGGATGGTACATCCCTTCAAGCTGGGATCCAAAGAGAAAATGCAAAAATGATTCAGTAAAAGATAAAAAACTGCAAAGCATCTTCCCATATGGGGGTAACACAACAAGGCATCATTTCCCAGGGAAGGCATTTTTTTTTTTTTAATATTGCCAACCAGTGTGAATATCCATCTCAGACCTCCTAAATTAAATGAAAAACTGTTAATACCTCACTTCATCCCTTGCTCTTTACCTGACAGTCATTGAAAGAGAAAATGTATTGATCATCGTCAATCCCCCACAACACACACACACACTCACACACACACACTCTCTCTCTCACACACACACACACACCCCCTGATCAAGGGAAAAGTGGTTGGGGCTATACTGAGGGTCAGCGCTGACACTTAATAACTAACCACAGTAACTGAAATGCTTATGGTTCTGGTATCAGGAAATCTAGCTTCCCATGCTGACATCCTCAACAAAAGACTAGCTTGTGATTGCTTTGCTTCAGCTGTGCTCTTTGAGTCAGCTGGACCCACAACCATGTGAAGACAAGAGAACAGAGCACTCCAGCAGCCCAGACAACATGCTGCATGTGGCTGTGACCTGATCCATGATCGACGCCTAAAGGTTTAGTCTTTGAAGACCAATATCCATTTTGTCACTGATAGTGATAAAATTAATCTCAGGTTGACATGCATTTTGAATTGTAATTTTTTATTTAGGTGTATTTTGTCCAGGCAAGAATACTGGAGTGAGTTGCCATTCCCTTCTCCTGGGGATCTTCCAGACCGAGGGATCACACCTGGGTCTCCTGTATTGCAGGCAGATTCTTTACCATCTCAGCCACCAGTGGGAATCTCCATATTCATAAAAATAAAATGCAAACTCACTCATGTCCAGGTGGGAATAGGTCAAGCAGTTGAAGACCTAGTCCCATTAACAACAGAACACAAACTAAGCAAGACGGTCTATAATTCTGAATAGAGGCAACTTTCTGAGGTTGTTTCTCTTTAGTTGCTAAGTCACGTCCTATTCTTTTGCGACCCCATGGACTAGCCCACAAGGCTCCTCGGTCCGTGGGATTTCCCAGGCAGGAATACTGGAGTGGATTGCCATTTCCTTCTCCAGGGGATCTCCTCGACCCAAGGGTTGAACCCGTGTCTCCTGCATTTGCAAGCAGATTCTTTACCACTGAGCCACCGAAGAAGCCCAGGGACAACTTTAGGGTATTCCAAAATCGACCTCAAAGAAAGAAATTGCTAAATATTCTTCATCTTAGAGAGTAATGCAAAATCAAGAAAGATGGAAACCATCCAAAGGACAATATTATCATGAACATCCATTTAAAAAATAAAAAAATGTGGTACAACACAGCATGTTTGCACAGTTATTGGGCAATGGGAATGTGGATGCAGTTATATTCTGCTATATATAGTCTGTGCTGCACGTAAAATTGCCTACTCGGGTGCTTAATAGAATCTCAAGTTCTTCTAAGTGAACCACAGGTCATCCTACTTATCTATATGCAAGGTCAGAGAGTGAGTAGGGACATCCACATCTGTGCTATGTCATAGACCACCAACACAATACTGATATTAAAATAAAGATGACAAAAACAATAAATCCAAAATACTGCTCTGTGCAGTACAATTTGGCAGCCTTATGAGAAGACCCATAGTCTCTGGTGACCCGTATTCAGAAAAGGACTCCTCAGGAATGTTATGCTGTCCTGGGGGCAGAGGGAAGCTCTACCATGAAGCTGAGTGGTGCTGATGACCAGGAAACTTGCTCTCTTCTGCTCTCACAGCGATCAAGCAAGGAGAATAGAAACTTAGACATGTAAAACATGCAAGGTATTTGAAGCTATAGTTCATCTACTGATACTTTTTTTTCAATACTAAGAATTCTGGGCTTTCCTAGTAGCTCAGTAGTAAAAAAAAAAAAAAAAAAATTAATTGCCTGCAATGCAGGAGATGCGAAGGAGACAAAGGTTTGAACCCTGGGTCAGGAAGATCTGCTAGAGAAGGAAATGGCAACTCACTCCAGTATTCTTGCCTAGGAAATCCCACAGACAGAGGAACCTGGCAGGCTACAGCCCATGGCATTGCAAAAGAGTTGGACATAACTTAGTGACTAAACAACAGTAAAAATGTTAGTGAGATTTATATTTTCCCCATTCTGTAGATGTTTCTAAGACTTCTAAGAAAGAAATTTTCCACAAAGATGATCCATCTAAGCCAGTGACCTGGGGATCCCAAAGGTAAGGTACAAGAGTGGCATTAAGAGGCAGAGATTTTAAAGACAGAAAATTATATCAAGAAGTTCCAGAAATAGGAGTCTAAAGTAAGAGGAACATTTATTATTAAGAATACTGAATACAAAATATAGAACTACCATATGATCCAGCAATCCCACTCCTGGGCATATATTGGAGAAAACATAATTCAAAAAGATACATGCACCCCCATGTCCATTGCAGAACTATTTGCAATAACCAAGACATGGAAGGAATGGCATGCACCTAAATGTCCATCACGGAGGAGTGGATAAAGAAGCTGCAGTGCATAAATGTGACGGGCTATAACTCAGCCGCAAGAAAGAGTGAAATAATGCCATTTGCAGCAACATGGATAGACCTACTGATTGTCATACTGAGTGAAGTAAATCAGACAGAAAAAGGCACATAGCCTATGATATCACCTACATGTGGAATCTAAAAAAAAAAAAAAAATGGCGCAAATGAACTTATTTACAAAACAGAAATACAGTCACAGATATTGAAAACAAACCTATGGTTACCAACTGGGAAAGGGGAGGAGAGATAAATTAGGAGATTGGGATCGACATATATACACTACTATGTATAAACTAGACAGCTAAGAGAAACCTACTGTATAGCACAGAGAACAGTACTCAATACTCTGTAATCCCATATATGGGAAATGAATCTAAAACAGAGTGGATATATATCTTGGTTAAGTTCAGTCAGTCATGTCTGGCTCTTTGTGACCCCATGGACTGCAGTACGCCAGGCTTCCCTGCCCATCACCAACTCCTGGAGCTTGCGCAAACTCATGTTCATTGAGTTGGTGAGGCCATTCAAACATCTCATCCTCTGTCATTCCCTTCTTCTCTTCCCTTCAATCATTTCCAGCATCAGGGTCTTTTCCAAGGAATGTTCTTCAATCAAGTGACATGGACTGCAGTACGCCAGGCTTCCCTGCCCATCACCAACTCCTGGAGCTTGCGCAAACTCATGTTCATTGAGTTGGTGAGGCCATTCAAACATCTCATCCTCTGTCATTCTCTTCTTCTCTTTCCTTCAATCATTTCCAGCATCAGGGTCTTTTCCAAGGAATGTTCTTCAATCAAGTGGCCAAAGTATTGGAGCTTCAGCTTCAGCATCAGTCCTTCCAATGAATATTCAGGACTGATTTTCTTTAGGATTGACTGGTTTGATCTCCTTGCAGTCCAAGGGACTCTCAAGACTCTTCTCCATAAGTCTGTTGTTCAAAAGCATCAATTATTTGGTGCTCAGCTTTCTTGATAGTTCAACTCTCACATCCATAGATGACTACTGGAAAAATCGTGCTTTGATTAGACTGACCTTTGTCAGCAAAGTAATATCTCTGCTTTTTAATATGTTGTCTAGGTTGGTCATAGCTTTTCTTCCAAGGAGCAAGAGACTTTTGATTTCATGGCTGCAGTCACCATCTGTGGTGATTCTGGAGCCCCGAAAAATAAAGTCTGTCACTGTTTCCAGTGTTTCCCCATCTATTTGCCATGAAGATTGGGTGTCATGATCTTAGTTTACTCTCCTCTTTTACTTTCATCAAGAGGCTCTTTAGTTCCTCTTCACTTTCTGCCATAAGGCTGGTGTCATCTGCATATCTGAGGTTATTGATACTTCTTCCAGCAATCTTGATTCCAGCTTGTGCTTCATCCAGCCCAGCATTTCTCATGATGTACTCTGCATATAAGTTAAATAAGCAGGGTAACAATACACAGCCTTGACATACTCCTTCCCCAGTTTGGAACCAGTCTGTTGTTCCATGTCTGGTTCTAACTGTTGCTTCTAGACTTGCANTCTTGAAGAGATCTCTAGTCTTTCCCATTCTGTTGTTTTCCTCTATTTTTTTGCATTGATCACTGAGGAAGACTTTCTTATCTCTGCTTGCTATTCTTTGGAACTCTGCATTCAAATGGGTATATCTTTCCTTTTCTCCTTTGCCTTATGTATTACTTATTCACTTTGCTGTACACCTGAAACTAAGAAAACAGTGTAAATCAACTACACTCCAGTAAAAATTTAACTAAATAGATAAGACTGTTGAGTAGAGGCCCTATCCCCAATGACTCAAGCAGTAAAGAATTTTCTTGCAATGCAGGAGACATATTTGATGCAGGTTCTTTCCTTGAATCAGGAAGATCCCGTGGAAGTAGGCATGGCTACTCACCCCAGTATTTTTGCCTGGAAAATTCCACAGAGGAGCCTGGAGGAGCTACAGTCCATGGAGCGCAAACATTTGGACCCTACTGAGCCTGCACGCACGCACTGAGTAGAGTATTCTTTAGGCTTCTGATTACCAGATGTACTGATTATAAAAATAATGAGTATCAGAAATCTCAATATCACAAATACTAAAAGATAGAAACAAAGAGTATCTGTGTTGAGAGTGTTCTTGAAAAGCCCTTCCCGCCCACAAGAACTTGTACACAGGTTAAAATCAACAAAGTACTTGTGAGTCTTCCTGAACAATGTGAAATACCTTGTAATGCGAAATACCTTGTTAATCATTATCATGGAAATCAAAGAAGCTCGCTTCTCCTTAACCTTTTACTAACTCCTCTTCTTTGTCACATCTCTTGTGGTGATACTGACCACCTGGCTTTCTGGACGAAGGCCTCTTTCAGTGGATGGCCTGCAGTGTTTCTCAAGAACAGCTTAAAAGCTGAAACACTACCTTCTATTTTCCTATTCGCTGACCTGTCAATCTCTCTAAGAGGCTCTCCTGTTTCCAAGATGAACAAAAATAGTAATCAAGATGTATATTGTTAAAAATAAGAATTAATTTTCTCATTTGAGAGAATCCATGACCCAGGTTATGGAGAAAGGGAATGAGAAGTTTGAAATCTTAGCGAGTTCTTGGGTGATTTGCCCCATGAGGTGCCCAAGTGTCTCGAATCCAGGAGGGCAGGTGGGAGAATGAGAAAAACAAGCAAGGTCTAGACCCTTGAGCATTGGAGATTTTGCTCTCCCTGGTAATTTTGCTCATTTGACTTGTTGTTCCATTTTGTGATGTTGTGGCTCCAGTGTCCTTGAACAATGTCTTCTTCAGTCCTTTTGTACATTGCCTAAGTGACTGGCAATCTGAATTGATGAAGTACAAATAATATTTCAGCACCGGCAAATTAAACATAGTATTTGGAGTGGACAAAGGCAAGCGTTACCACAGCCAACTCTTCAGCCTTTGGGGAAATAACTTCAACATTCTGAGCCTCAGTTCCCTGATCTCTTAAATGAATACATAACACTTTCTTCATAGATTATTTTTTATTAGTATTAAAAGAGGTGATAAAAGAATACTTGCAGGCCCATGGTATAGCATAAATGCTCAGGTGAGGGTTGTATTTCTGCCTTGTGAGGCCCCAGCCAGTCATTGCAGATCCTGCCTGGCCTCGGATCCTGAGACTGCTGCCCTGGGTGTTATCTGTCACTTTCCTGCTTCAAGTTCATTACTACCCATGGTGTGAATATGCTTCTATTGGGCCACACACCATGGAGATGGTACATTTCTAAAACAGGCTTGGGAGTCACAGAGCCTAGAGCTTAAAACCTGGATCCATTCAGTACTAGCCTCGTGGCCTTAAGCAAGCATTTAACCACTCTGAATCTTGGTTCTTTCTTTTTTCATATAAAAACATAAATAAGTGGACTTGGCACACAGTAAACATCAAACAAGTATTGGTAATTTTGCATTATTAGTATGAAAGGTAAATACATTTTCATTTTTTTAACAGACTTTATTTTTTATAGTCATCTTAGGTTCACGGCAAAATTGAGAGGAAGACACACACAGTACACATATACTCCCTGCCCCTACACATGCACAGCCATCCTTCTATCAGCATCTTGCACCAGAGCGGCACATTCGTTAAAACCAATGATCCTACGCTGATACATCGTCATTGCCCCAAATCCATAGTTTACTTTAGAATTGATTCTGGGTGTTGGGTTTTGACTGGTGAATAATGACAGATCCACCACTGTAGTATCATAGAGAAGAGTTTCACTGGCCTAGAAATCCTCTGGGATCTGCATATTCATCTCTCCTTTTCCTCAGCCCCTGGCAATCACTGATCTTTTTACTGTCTCTGTAGTTTTGCCTTTTCTAGAATGTCATATCGTTGGAGCTATGCAGTATGTAGCCTTTTTGGACAGGCTTCTTTCACTTAGCAATATGCATTGAAAGTTCATCTATACTTCTTGTGGCTTGATAGCTCATTTTTTAGCACTGAAAAATATTCCCTTGTCTGGATGTGCCACAGTTTATTTATTTACTCACCTACTGAAGGACATCTTGGTTGTTTCTAAGTTTCTGCGTTTTGCTTTTCAAAATTCACATGCAGGTTTCTTGAGTTGGTATAAATTTTAACTCCTCTGTATAAATACCAAGGAGCATGATCATTGCATGCTAATGGTAAGAGTATTTTTAGTCTTTCAAGGAACTGCAAAACTGTCTTCTGATGTGGCTGTACCATTTTGCATTCTCACCAGCAGTAAGTGAGAGTTTCTGTTGATCCACAACCTCACTAACACTGGGCGTGGTCCGTGTTCTGGCATTTGGCCGTTCTATCAGGTATACAGCAGTATCTTCTAATTCCCTAATGACATATGATGTTGAATATCTTTTCAAATGCTTATATGCCATCTGTATACCTTCTTTGGTGAGATCTTTTTCAAATTTTTTGTCCATTTTTAAGTTGGATTCTTCAGAGAGGTTAAATCACTTGAAGTCCATGAAGTTAGTACCTAACAGATGGACATATATACACTACTGTATATAAAATAGGTAACTAGTAAGAACCTAATGTATAGCATAAGCAACTCTACTTAATATTCTGTAATGACCTGTATGGGGACAGAATTTTAGAAAGACTGAATACATATGTAACAGATTCACTTTGCTGTACAAAAGAAACGTCTACCAAAACACTGGAAGTCAATTATACTCCAGTAAAATTAATTTTTTAAATGTAGTGCCTAACTGAGCCAGGGGTTTAAACTCAAGCCTATGTGACTCCCAAATGCATTCTAGTAGCACACAATCTCCACGGTTTGTGGTTCAATAGAGGTACACATATACATACCAGACCAGTTACGTATATATAATAAATGGCTATATAAAAATATACACATGTATATATGCATATCTCTATATATATATATCATATACTATACAATTTTTTATTGAATCTCATCCATTGAAACGGAAGTTCCATGTGGGCAGGGATCTTGTCTCACTAACTACAATACTCCTAGCAGCTAGAGGACTTCCTGGCCCAGTACTTTATAGTCTTCTAATAGTTCTTCTAACAGTGTTGTTAAGGTGTTAGTGATAGCTGTTCTAGGTTTTTCTGCAAATGCTTATTGATTAAATGAATACATGAACATATAAATTGAAATACAGGTTTTCAAATTATAGAGGCATGGTGTAGGTACTCTATGTGCTTCAGAAGGAGACAGTAGTTCTTTTTGGCTTGTAACAGTATTATGTTGACATTTCTTCCTTCCCAATGGTATTAAAATTTACTGTATTGACCACGGAGTTTTCAAATCTGGTATGCAGGTAAGAGTTCTTCATTCATGAAGAAGTCTGACTTCCCAGGATAATATGTGTGCAGGAGGAAGACAGGGAGGGTATTATTATAATGCAAAATAATCATCCAGCTTTTTCAGAGATCAGCTTAAAAATTCTGCCAGAATGGTTGCTATTTCAGACCACATTGATGGACCTCCAATAACTATAATCAAGTTTTTTCATCCTTAAGAAGAAACAAGTGATCAATGACATTTTTCTAAGGTTTCTCATGATTGTGTAGCAGAATGCATCTTTCAAATGCTGTAATTTGTGAGGACTTCAACAGAAGCCTTAATGAGGGTTTGGAGACAAGCAAACTGGGTAATCATCACTTAGCTGACAAAAACAGTGTTAACATATCTAAAAAGGCCGAAGGTTAATTGAAATTTGGCAAAGTAAAAGCCCTGTTTAGGGTATTTTTCTTGCCACAAATTGGAGGACATCAGATTTGCTTCTTAAACCGCCTATCAGCGTAACTCTGCTCACCTGCCTCGGTTTATATTTCCAAAAATACGTGGGAGAGAAAATGGAAGAGGAAGCCAGAAGGGGTCTCTTAAAAAATTCTAGGACTTAGTCTAAATATTTAGTATAAAATAATACACACTCATAATACAAAATCTGTAAAACATGAAACTAGAGAAAAAAAGGGGAGAAAAATGCAGATCTCTACACAAAAATCACAAGATGCAAACATTTAGATGTGTCTCAGCTTATATTTTATATATGTATACCCTTAGCATATTTTAGATTTTACTCTATGTACAGTTTAGAATCTTTTAAAAACTTAGTCAAGAGATGGTCATCATCCTTATACATTTTGATGGTTAAATAGTACATCAGAAGCACATTCTAATTTAAGCGATCATTTTCTTATTACTGAGAATTTCTTTTGCACTTTCATTAATGCTTCATTGAAGAATTTTGTGACTATTTGTTTCCAAACTTGGTATAATGTTCTTATTCAACAGTCCCACCAGGAGAATATACAGATCAAAAATTCTGAACTTTATTCTGAAATTTTAAACTCTATTCTGAAATTTCTGGAATTTTTCTTTTCAAAAACTTTGGACCACATGCTTTTACCTCCTTTACTAGAAATGCAAATCAATTCCTCTCTGGCTTGAGTCTTTCATGGAATATATGTCATTACCCTGACGATGATCTTATCCCTGTCCACAGTAGATGGGACTTGGGTCAACCTAATAAAAATCTCTCTTTCTTATTTTCTGTGTTATATTTCGCTCTGAAATGTAAGTGGGGTTGGGACCAGAGGTGGGTGCCAGCGTTGGCTGGAATCATGGCCCATGCAAGCCGAAGGCCAGGGGTACAGTACACGGAAACCATAAGAGGAAATAGGGAGCTGGCAGAAGTCAGTTTCACTGAAACAAGAAGTTGTGTGGTCCCTGGAGCAGGAGCAGCCTGAGATAGATGATCATGTCAGTGGCCTACAAGGCTTACACTCCCATGAGGTCTGACTGCACTTTCCCTTCTTCTTATAATCAACCTCCTATTTCTTTACGTGTTTCTGCTCTTTGCAACAGAAAATCCCTAGCAAAGCATATGTCAGTGCCAAAAGGGACAGCATTTTGTACATAATTGTTTCCAATTTCTCAAGAGATTTCAGAGAAGCCAAGTATACTGGATTTGGGTTTATTGCTTCCGGGCTCCCATTGACTTGAGTGACTTATTCAATCTCTAAGTGTAAACTAACACACTCTCTAAGTGTAAACTAACACACACTGTGTGTGTGTTATATATATATATATAACATTATATATATAAGTATGTATGTATGAGTGGGCATATATGTATAACTCACATATATGCATGTACATGTATATCTCAAAAGACATATATGCCATAAAGACGCATTCATGACTAGTTTTTGGATGGTAAAACTCAACAAATATTTGAGGAACAATGTTGGTTTCCTATAGGCATACTTCAATGTTATCGCCTAAGCTCCTGAATCCTTGAGAGAGAAGACTATGGGAAGCAAATCTATAACTATCAGTTTAGGAAATACTATAAAGAAATGTAGCAAGTCTATAACTTAACCTAGAGAAATGCAAAATAAGCTTCCCAGGAAAGGGTCAGGGAGGGTGATGACGTAACATTAAAATAAAGCACATTATAAACCATTAACATGGTACAAGATAGTATTTATGCATCTGAATTAGCAGCCACATGTTTACAGGGAAGGAGGAGCTTACCTGTTATGATTCTACAGTGTGGTTCTGTCTTGCATGTAGCAGGGACAGCCCGTGTGTCCTCTCATGTACAGTAGACACAGCAGTTCTTCATGGGGGAGATGAACGTACTTCTAACTATGAGGATAGGTGAGGCAAGGCTGGCTGTTAATCTGTTGTTCCTCTGTTAGCAGCTAAGAGAGTTAGGAGGCGAGCCTGGGGCCACTCTGACCCAGAGGCCACGCTCCTTCCCCTCCTCCATTGGACTTACATGTTCCCACTACCACTAAACCTGGAAATAGAAAATGGTTCTGTACTTAGGGTCTTTTCTGACTTATCCTTAGGCTAAACACATTTTGTAGGGTTTATTTTCCTCTAGTCAAGGATTGGAACCTGTTCCTCACTCAACTTGTCATTATTCCCTCAACTCCCACCTTCCCAGACTTCTTAACTTCTGAAATTGCAGATTTTTACAGAAGACATTCAGATGGCCAAAACGCTCATGAGAAGATGCTCGCCATCACTAATCAGCAGGCAAATGCAAACCAAACGACATATCACTTCATACCAATCAGAACAGCGATCATCAGAAAGTCTACAAACAATACATGCTGGAGAGGGGCTGGGAAAAAGGCAACCCTCTTACACTGTTGGTGGGAATGTAAATTGGTGCAGCTACTAAGGAGAAAAGTATGGAGGTTCCTTTAGAAACAAAAATTAGAGCTACCGTATAATCCAGCAGTCCCATTTCTGTACATGTATCTGGAAAAAAAAAACATAATTCAAAAAGACATGTGCCCCAGTGTTCATTGCACTGCTATTTGCAATAGCCAAAGACATGGAAGCCGCCTAAATGTCCATCAACAGATGAGCAAGTGAAGATGTGGTACACATACACGCTTACACGCACATGCACACACGCGCGCTCACACACATGCGTGCACACACACACACAGTGGACTATTGTTGTCATGGTGTGTCCAACTCTTGTGACTCCATGGATTGAAGCGCGCCAGGCTTCTCTGTCCATGGGGTTCTCCAGGCAAGAAAACTGGAGTAGGTTGCCATTTTCTTTTCCAGGAGATCTTCTTGACCCAGGGGTCAAATCTACATTTCTTGCCGGTGTCTCCTGTATTTCAGGCAGATTCTTTACTGCTGAGCCACTAGGGAAGCCCCAATGGACTCAGTCATAGTTCGTGTAAAAAAATAAATAAATACAAAAAAAAAAAAAAGAAATAATGCCATTTGTAGCAACGATGGATCTGCTGCTGCTGCTGCTAAGTCACTTCAGTTGTGTCCAACTCTGTGTGACCCCATAGACAGCAGCCCACCAGCCTCCCCAATCCCTGGGAGTCTCCAGGCAAGAATACTGGAGTGGGTTGCCATTTCCTTCTCCAATGCATGAAAGAGAAAAGTGAAAGTGAAGTCGCTCAGTCTGTCTGACTGTTAGTGACCCCATGGACTGCAGCCCACCAGGCTACTCCGTCCATGGGATTTTCCAGGCAAGAGCACTGGGGTGGGGTGCCATTGCCTTCCCCGGGATGGACCTAGAGACTGTCATAATAAGCGAAGTAAGTCAGAGAAAAACAAATATCATATGATTTTGCTTATATGTGGAATCGAAAAGAAAATATACAAATGACCTTATATACAAAACAGAAATAGACCCATAGACATAGAAAACAAGTTTTTGGTTATCAAAGAGGAAAGGGGAGGGGAGCAGATTAGGAATTTGGTAGCAATATATACACATCATTATGTATAAAACAGATAACCAACAAGGATCCACCATGTAGCACAGAGAGCTCTACTTGGCATTTTGCAATCACCTATAAAGAATCTAAAAAATAGATCCATGTACGTATGTGAAACTGAGTCACTTTGCTGGACACTTGAAACTAATACAACATTGTAAATCAATGATATTTCAATAAGAAAGAAATTATAGAATTTTGAGGCTAAGATATATAGTCATTAAGATAAAAGGCTGAAGAGACCATACTCCTAAAAGAGGAGTTTCGCAAACTAGGTCCACCTTAGGACAAGCTCGTGCTGACAGGAAGAGAACGAAAGCAAAAGGAGGAAGAAGAAAGAGGCTCCAGTCGTATTGCCTTGTTCAGGATCTCCCTCTCTGCCCCACGAGTGTCTTTCCCTCTCCCAGATTCTGTGACATGTTTTTATAGTATCACTATATAGTCTCATCCATTCACCTACCTCTGGGTTCAAGGGAAAATTCACATTACTGATTGTTCTTCCCATGAAACTTTTATTTTCAGGTTCAGGTAAATTGACGTTCATTTTCAATTCTCCACGTAATCTGCCCAGCACACTCATTCTACTCGATGTGCTCCATCTATAAGATATACAGCTCCACAATTGGTGAGATAGAGTGTAGTTACTGAAATGAAAGGCAAACCAGGGAGAAGAAAAAAATCACTGCAGCCCTACCTCACCCTCTAGCCAAAGGGTCAGACTGGAATTTATCCTCCAAAATATTCTCTTAGGCTTTATCTTACTCTGGGGCAAGTCAGATAATGGTCTGCAGAGATGCCAGAATGAATTTCCTATCAACAATAAATTCTACTTTATTATACTTATGTATTCATTTACTAGGGGCTTCCCTGGTGGCTCAGATGGTAAAGAATCTGCCTGCAATGTGGGACACTCGGGTTTGATCCCTGGGTTGGGGGGATCCCCTAGAAAAGGAATGGCTACCCACCCCAGTATCCTTGCCTAGAGAATTCCATGGACAGAGGAGCCTAGCAGGCTACAGTCCATGGGGTCGCAAAGCGTTGCACTTGACTGAATGGCTAACACTTTCACTTTCATTTATTCACTCACTGAACAAACATTTATTGAGTGACGTTTTATGTACTGGGCACTATGCAAATTGCTTACAGAAAAGATACAGAATTTTTAAGATACAGTCTAGCTGTTGCAGGAAGAAAGAGACCAAACAATCATAGGGCAGTGAGAAAGGGCTTCTGATGGAAACTCTGGGGCACCTAGAAGGGCACCCTTGCTCTTCCCAAAGGGCATCCAAAGAGATTTAGCCGAAGAGGACACTTTTGATTTGGCACTTGCAGAACAGAGAAACCCATGTGCCAAAGCCTGTGTGTTTGCAGAACCTGGGAGGATGAGGAGGCATGATTCTTTTAGTGCCATAGACCAGTGCCAGAGGCTGTGGGGAGGCTGCGGCGAGCAGCACAAAGACCGGGGTACAGCTACCATGTCCAGTGAAGCAGGAGGCTAGGGCCATGTCACAGAGGGCCTCCTAAGTGCCATAAGACCGTAAACTCTACCACACCCGACCCCCGCCTACCCCCCGCCGCCAACAACTGACAGAGGCGCGACAATGCCAACACAGCTGCATCACTGTGGCCCCCAGGCTGTCTGGTCCCTGGTCCAGGACTCATTATAGGCAGCAGATGTGAAATTCCAGACCCTATAAGCTCCAGGAGGGGGCTCTAAATTCCTGGTTTGAAGGAAAAAATAAGAGGAGAAAAGAGAATCTTGTTTTGCTGCTTATTAACTGTGAGGTTAGAACAAATAAGTTAACTCTCTCATTCTCTATTTATTTGCATACTGAGGATGAACTGGACTGCCTCATGGGTAAATATCTTAGTATATAAAATGCTTTGCTTGCTGTCTTCTTGGAGATAAAGCTTGCTGTGATATTTACCAAAATTCCCTCATTGTCGCCTCCTACACAGGCCTTCCACCTCTGTCAAATTCTGAGCTGTGGAGTGGCAAAAGCCCCATCTCCAGCAACAGGGTAAAGACTGGGTCAGTGTCTGAAGGGAAAGTGAGAGTTCAGCTTTAGAGGGTGTGGGTGTGAGGTTTCTATCCGTCTATCCTATTCTGTGTTTGGGGGGCATGATGAGAAGCATCCCAGATGGTTTGGGGGAAGCCAAGTGTAGAAGGAGCTGGGTTTCCAATTCATTTCTCATGACTGCTGCAATAAATCACCCCAAAATCAGCAGCTTAAAAAATACACATTTATTCTCTTATGGTTCTTAGTGGGTAAAAATCAAAGAGGTCATGCTTCCTCTGAAAGCTCTATGGGGCATCTGTTCCTTGCCTTTGCGCAGTTCCAGAGGCTGTCCATATTTCTTGGCTGGTGTCTTCTCCGATCCTTGAAGTCCATAGCACAGCCTCTTAAATCCGGCTCTCTCTGTTAAAATCATGGTGGTGCCTTCTCTCTTCTAAATACTCAAGTGTTTCTCTCCTTCCTTCTTATAAGGAAACCGTGATCATATTTAGACCCCAAGAGGATAGTGCAGGATAACCTCCCCCAGCTCAAGTTCTTTAATCAATATATACCAAGCCCATTTTGCAATTTAAGGTAACATATTCACAAATTCCAGGGCTTAGGACCTAGATATCTTGGGGGTCACTCTTCAGCCCTCCAGAGCTCCTCTACTGAGTAAAGCCTGGGGAACCCTGGAGCAGAGCAGGGACTGGGGTAAGGCGAGTGAGGTACTCAGAGCCTGAGACTTAAGGAGTCCCTCACTTTCAGGATTATCCCGAGTGAGGGGTCTGCTCCTGAAAATGACTGTGCCTTTAAATTGTGTGCTCTAGCTGCCTTGCTCGCCTTACCTTAGTCTGGATCCTGTCTTGGAGTAGCAAACAGAACCGGAGCAAAATTAGGTGGGGCTGTGTCTACGCAGCTGCAGGAGGCGATGGCGCCCGCTCCAGCGCCCTCACCTGGAGAGTCCCGGGATGGGGGGCCTGGGGGCTGCAGCCCAGGGGTCGCAAAGAGTCAGACACGACTGAGCAACTTCACTTTCACTTTTCACTTTCATACATTGGAGAAGGCAATGGAAACCCACTCCTGTATTCTTGCCTGGAGAATCCCAGGGATGGGGGAGCCTGGTGGGCTGCCGTCTATGGGGTCGCACCGAGTCAGACACGACTGAGGCAACTTAGCAGCAGCAGCAGCAGCAGCAGCAGCATGTCTAAGCAGCAGGCCTGAGACAGTCCAATAGAGTTCCTGCTGGTTCCAAGAGCTAGGACATGTTTGCCTGAGTGACTGTGTCTGTGTGTGTGCGTGTGTGTGTGTGTGTGAGAGAGAGAGAGAGAGAGCATTGAATAGAGACAGGGAGGAAGCCACAGAGCAGTAGAATGACTGCCCTTGATCACAGGAGTCAACAGCACCCCTCTCTAGTAACTCCCCAGAAGGGTGTGGTTTACATGCAGTCTTGAAGCAGCCTTGCTTCTATCCGGGAATGGGACTGCGGGCCAGATGGGGGAAGGGACTTGTCTGAGTTTGCAGCACGGATACCACTGAGGACCAGATGGCTACCCCCAGAAGGAGCATGCAGCAGGGAAAGTGATGAGACGGTCTATTCAAACAAGTCCTGGGGAAGGAGTCCTTGAAGAGGAAACGAAATGCAGATGTGACACGTCACGGATGGGCCCACATGGACCCACATCCAGAGGGTCTTGTCTGTGAGTCCCATGAGCAACGATGTTCCAGTCCTCCTGGCTGCCCTGCTAGGACCAGAGGCTTCTGGTATACCATTTGTTCTGGAACTCCAGTCGCTGAGAAACTCAAGGAAGAATGACCCCTTCCCTGGTCCCAGGCCTGGCTGTCTTCCTCCATACCTCCTCCTCCTCTCCCTCACATACTCCCATCCAGGAGGACAGTGACTCATGCTAATTATACAGTAACAGGAGAAGAAAATGCACACATTTTTTTTTTCTCTCCCTACAGCAGCTGGGGCTTTCTATTTATTTGTCCGCTATTTATAACTCACTCAGACAAGGAGGTCTTATCTCCTCCCACCACCATTTCTCCAAATGAAATTTCTCTAGGGTCGATCCAGTTCTATCTAAATTGGTTGGATAGAGGAGCACAACATATACAATCCATACTGAAAGAGATAAGGCTTTCTCCTTGTACTTGATATAAAAATAACCAACAGGCAAAATGAGCATGGATAGGGAAAAATTAATTTACTTCCCTGTCTAATTAGTAGATACAGGATAGATGTATCTGCTTAGCTCCCTAATTATAATAATACTTAGCAGTTACATGAAACTCTTCATCATAAGAAATACCACCCTCTTCTGACACGAAATAATTAATCTTCAGTACTCCTATGTGAGCATCTTATCTGAGCAAGAGAAATGTCATGAGGTTGGAGGAGAGCAGGAAGATCAGAGTGGGGTGCTGAGGCCACCCCTTATCATTAATGCAGGAGCTGCTCCGTGTGTGCCAGTCCCCCAGCATCAGAACCGGCCCAGGGACAATCTGTCCACTTCAGCTAGCTCAGGGCTCTGCCAGCTGTAGCAGGTAATTCACCAGCAAGTCCCAGGCTCTGCAGATTCTAGTCTACCTGGCTCTGCAGCTAGAACCCACCTCCCAAAGTGAAAGAGGCCACGGTGGGCCCACGCAGAGGGGCAGCTTCCAGGCGCCATGCTGCAGTGGGGGATCGTCACCAGATGAGCCCCTCTGGGCGCCTTCCGTCTATTCATGGGCTTTCTGCACCATTCCTGACTCGGCGTGCATTCGCTCAGTGCTGTGCTTACCAAGTCACTTCAGTCCCCTCTGACTCTTTCCGACCCTACAGACTGCAGCCTGCCGGCTCCTCTGTCCATGGGATTCTCCAGGCAAGAATACTGGAGTAGGCTGCCATGCCTTCCTCCAGGGGATCTTCCTGACCCAGGGATCGAACCTGTGCCTCTCATGTCTCCTGCATTGGCAGGCAGGGTCTTTACCACAAGTGCCACCTGGGAAGTGCTCACTCAACCCTACTTTTTCCTATTTCCTGTGGGGGGAAACAACTCCTGGCCAAATCTTGCGTCAAGTCAGAGTTCCTGATAAGGCCTATGACTCTCACCTTCACCAGGAAACAGAAACTTCTTTGCCTCTAAACCCCGTGGCCTCATCATCCCCTAACCTGGGATCAGATGTTAAGCAGATATATTTTCAGCCTCCCGTAGAGTGGTGTTGGCTGCTCCCATGCTCCTGCTTGCCATTCTTGGGAAAGGGGTGCACAATCTTCTCCCCACCTCCATCCCATGCCTTCCTGGGCCTGCTCCGCCTCCCACTGGGCAACCTCAGCGTGCCCCTGGGCTGCACCCCTGCAGCCAGGGCAGCTGCCTTTGTCCATGCCCAGGACTCGAATTGTGACGAAGCAGATGTGTGCCCTGTCTCCCTGCCTCTTACACTTGAAACTTGCCAGGAGCTGCAGGAGCACCTCTGGTCTCCAGATATTGAAAACATGTTAGTACTATAAAAGAAAGTAAAAAAAAAAAAAAAATCCAATACAATTATCATTGTATTTGGTGCTTAACAGACCTTTAGTGAAGTTTGTTTAAAAAATTACATTTTAAATGATTTGCCAAGGCCTTATTTTTTGTGACTTTCAGAAAAAAATAAAATAATAACCAAAAAACCCACACACAGCCAAGCGATGAAGAACTGCTACAACTATGTGATCTTGCCTTTATCTTGTAGACAGGGGTGGGAAAAAGGAGGGCAATAAAAACAATCGTTACTTAAATTGCAACTTCACTGTCTTTTTATTTTTTCCTTACTTTTATAAACATAATAAGCCATACAAATATTGCTTACATTTAAAATTTGTTAAAGCTCAAAGCTACTATAATGAGATAAGAATTATAAGTTCTAATTATATGCTTTGAGGCAATGTAATTATGCAGCAGTTTTGGGGGGAAATGAATGCGACATAACAGATCTTCTTTCTCATTTTCTTAATTTTGGGTTTTATCCTTAACCAAGGAAGAAGATCCAACTCCTACCAATTATTCCTCCACAATTCAACTAACAATGCATCTCTGGTTAAATCATATGGATCCAGAAAGGGAAAGAGGCAGAGAAATGGACATATTTGTTACATCTTCTCACAATATGCCTCTGATATGATGACTTTTTTTTTTGCTTTTTTTATTGGAATATAATTCCTTTATAATGTTGTGCTAGTTTCTGCTCTACAACACCATGAATCAGCCCTGTGTATACATCTATCCCCTTCCTCGTGAACCTCCCTTCCTCATATCCCACCCCTCTAGGTCATCACAGGGTGCTGAGCTAAGCTCCCTGTATTATACAGCAGCTTCTTAGTAGCTGTCTGTTTTACAGATGGCAGTGTATACCTGCCGATGCAGGAGATGCAGGTTCGATCCCTAGGTCAGGAAGATCCTGGAGAAGGAAATGGCAACTCATTCGAGTATTCCCGCTTAGGAAATCTCATGGATAGAGGAGCCTGGCAGGCTACAGTCCATGGAGTCAAAAAGAGTCAGGTGTGACTGAGCGGCTGAGCTGGCACACACGCAGTGCATAGTTCTTAGCCCCTCAGTCGTGTCCGACTCTTTGCGACCCTGTGGACTGTATCCCACAGGCTCCTCTGTCCGTGGAATTCTCCAGGCAAGAACACTGGAGTGGGTTGCCATTTCCTTCTCCACACAATGTATATATGCCAATGCTATTCTCTCACTTCATCCTCCACCCCCTCCCCTTGTATGTCTACAGATCTGTTCTCTATACCTGTGCCTCTATTCCTGTCCTGCAGATAGGTTCATCAGTACCATTTTTCTAGAATCCATATATATATCCCTTAATATATGATATTTGTTTTACTCCTTCTGACTTACTTCTTTCTGTATGACAACCTCTAGTTCCATCCACATCATGAAATGATGCCTCTTAACATCATAAATCAGAAATCTGACCTCATAGGTTCGGTCTGATGTCAAATCTCACTTCCTATTTCTGTGTGCCACACGATGGGCTAGTTCAGAGCATCCATCAGCGTGGGGAAGGTGACAGTAAAGGAAAGACTCTGCAGGATATGGAGCTGCCACAAAATCACTGAGGCACTAGCATGTGGGAGGACCATCCTCGTTCTCTAAGGAACCCGGGTCTGGAAGCAGAGTGAACGCTTTAGGAGGCCAGGTTTCCATCTGATACTGAAAGGAAAATGCTGGACCAATCTGGGCTCTAACTCTGGATGAGGCAGGTTCTGGAGATGAATAAACAAAGAAAAGGAATTGACTCATCAGGGAGTTGTGGAAGAAATACAATCTGCAATCAGATAACTGCTTCTCGAGTCGTTTCCAACTCTGAGGTGCTCCAACTGTATTTGAACTCTCTGCACCTCATTCCCCAAAGTGAGAGGAGTTAGATTAAAGCCTAGAAACACAGGCTTCCAGTTTTAAAGATGTGTGTATGTATGTGTCCTCAAATGAAACTTACACTCAAGTCTAACTTGTGAAGACTGTATTTAGTGTGCTAACCACATTTACTAGAAGAAAAAATAAACAGACTGTATTTTCTGATCTGTGATTGGCTGATTAAACAAAACAGTGGGGAAGAAGAGAATTGGTACCCTACTTTGATAGAAAATGACAGTCAAGAATGATGGTCACAACTGGTGGGTCAGAGGGTTTTGTTTTTTTGTTTTGTTTTGTTTTTTTCAGAGGATGTCTATCATACTTTCATAATAAAAAGCAGGCCACATATAATCCATATATTCTGTACCTTCTGCTTTGTAAGTGTATGCTATGTGTTTCTATGTTTAATCTGTACAACAAATTATTATTACTGATTATCATTCTCATTAGACAGAGGGAGAAAGTGAAGCTCGTATCAGATGGGTTGCTGTTCAGTCACTAAGTGGTATCCTACTCTTTGCAGCCCGTGGACTGCAGCACGCCAGGCTTCTCTGCCCTTCAGCACCTCCCAGAGCTTGCTCAAACTCATGCCCATTGAGTCAGTGATGCCATCCAACCATCTCATCCTTTGTCGTCCCCTTCTCCTCCTGCCTTCACTCTTTCCCAGCATCAGGACCTTTTCCAATGAGTCGACTCTTCACACCAAATAGCCAAAGCATTGGAGCTTCAGATTCAGCATCGTCTTTCCAATGAATATTCAGGTCTGATTTCCTTTAGCATTGACTTATTTGATCTCCTTTCTCTCCAAAGAACTCTCAAGAATCTCCAGCACCTCACTTTGAAGGCATTAATTGTTCATCTCTCAGTCTTATTTATGGCACAACTCTCATATCCGAACATGACTATTGGAAAAACTATAGCTGTAACTAGAAAGACCTTTGTTGGCAGAGTGATGTCTGTGCTTTTTAATATGCTCTCTAAGTTTGTCATAGCTTTTCTTCTAAGGAGCAAGCACCTTTTAATTTCATGGCTGAAGTCACCATCTGTAATGATTTTGGAGCCCAAGAAAATAAAGTCTCTCACTGTCTCTACTTTTTCCCCATCTATTTGTCAAGAAGTGATGGGACCAGATGCCATGATCTTAGTTTTTTGAATGCTGAGTTTTAAGGCAGGTTTTTCACTCTCCTCTTTCACCTTCATCAAGAGGCTCTTTAGTTCCTCTTCACTTTCTGCCATTAGGGTGATATAATCTGCACATCTGAGGTTGTTCATATTTCTCCTGGCAAGCTTCATTCCAGCTTGTGATTCATCCTGTCTGGCATTTTGCATTATGTATTCTGCATATAAGTTAAATAAGCAAGATGACAATATAAAGCCTTGATGTACCCCTTTCCCAATTTTAAATCAGTTCCTTGTTCCATGTCTGGCTCTAACAGTTGCTTCGTGACTTGCATAAAGGTTTCTCAGAAGGCAAGTAAGGTCGTCTGACATTCTCATCTCTTTAAGAATTTTCCACAGTTTGTTACGATCCACACAGTCATAGGCTTTAGTGTGTCAATTAGGCAAAAGTAGATGTTTTTCTGGGACTCCCTTGCTTTTTCCACGAGCCAGTGGATGTTGACAATTTGATCTCTGGTTCCTCTTCCATTTTTAATCCAGCTTGTACATCTGGGAGCTCTCAGCTCACGCGCTGTTGAAGCCTAGCTTGAGCATGACCTTGCTAATGTGAAATGAGCACAGCTGGTATGGCAATTTGCTATATGATGTCATGAGCCTCCATCCATAGTTCCTCAGCCACTCTGTCTTTCAGATCTAAACCCGCCAATCTATTTGTCACTTCCACTGTATAATCATAAGATGGGTTGAAGTTGAACTTGAATTGTTAGTTGCTTAGCCATGCCCAATTCTTTGTGACCCCATGGACTGCAGCCAACCAGGCTGCTCTGTCCATGGGATTTTCCAGGCAAGGATACTGGAGTGGGTTGCCATTTCTTTCTCCAGGAGATCTTCCCAACCCAGGGACAGAACCCGGTCTGCTGCACCGCAGGCAGATTCTTTACCGACTAAGCTATGAGGGAAGCCCCATAAGATGGGTGGTGTACCCCAAATCCGCAGTCTGGTTCTAAAGCCCCTGAATTCTTCACTGCAGCCTCTGCCCAAAGATAGTCAAAGAAACCAGAACTCAGATTTAAAACATAATCCACTCTCATAATTTCATGAGAAGTTATCTGTACATAATAAAGCCTATAGGAGTCATGGGTTCAAATTATTGTTCAGTAAGATCCCCTGGAGAAGGAAATGGCAGCCCACTCCAGTATTCTAGCCTGGTAAATCCCATGGACAGAGGAACCTGGTGAACCACAGCCCATGGGGTCACAAAAGAGCTGGACATGCGTAGAGTTAGAGCATGCATAGGCTTTATGGAGGTGGCACAAGGCCTCTGCCATCTCTGAGTCTGTGGTGTCCCATTTGGCATGTATGTGAGAGCCCATGGCTTATAGGCTGCCTTTGCTAGTGACCATGCCACAGAGCACCCACTAGAAATTATGTCAATTGCACTTCACACCCAGACCCCCTGTAAAGAACTCTCCACCTGGGTTCTCCCTACACAGCTCCCTTACTCATCCACAGAATCAGCTTCTTTGAGATCTGCAGCACCACTCTCTGTCCCTGACTACAACACCTTAAAAGGTTAAAGGCAAACACATTCTCTTTTTCAGAAAATTAATTCTGCTTCACGCTGACATATGCTGTATTGACAAAGGGCCGCAGGCCTTTCTCTCCCCCAAATTTTCAAAACAGAAGGTCTCTGTCCAAAATAGAAGTGTATGTGACACTGTTCCCATAAAAGAAGGAGACAAGAAGGTCTCAGAGCCACAAACATTCTATTTTCAAGTTCAGAGCAACCAAAAAATATGTCAGCCCAGAGGGGATGGATTTGGAGGGAAGGGGGAGCGAGACACGCAAACTTTATTCTATGTTTAAATCGCAGCATATGGGCCATTCCTATTTTGGGATGACAAATACTGACTTCTATGTTTTGTAATTAATGATATAAAAAGAGGAACTAAGCTACATTTGAAGGTCCCAGCAGGCTATCCCCCTACCAGTGGAGACCCTCTGCCATCTTGCAGGTTAGATTCGAAGAAGTCAGTTGGCATTGCCTGATTTGAGAGCAGAGTGTAGATAAGAATCTGGTCCCGTACTTATTTCTCCTCATAAGTCACATTTTCTGGGATCAACTTTGAACCACTAAGTTTCTAAGCTGAAACTTTTCAGGATCTGAGAGGCCCCTTGAAGGTGCTGGGCTGATGGACAGATATAGCCCTGGTAAAGGGATCAAAGAACTCTGTGGGCCAAACTCAGGTCTCAGGGATCTCTGGCCCACTCCGGTTTGTAGGCGAATTGAAACAGCATTTGAGAAGTCAAATGAAATAAATCCTCTACCTCTTTTCCCATGAATGGAAGCAGGCTAGTTCTCACAGCCCACGGACATGCTGCTGCTAGCACCTGGACCATGGCCCCGAAGCCCAGGCTGCAGCCCTTCCCTGCGCCCAAGCTGCACCCCTGTTCCTTACCTGGCATAGCCTCTGGCCCAGACCTTGTTCCTAGTTGTGACTGCAGACTATAGTTTTGCAGTGATTCCCAGCGGCTCCAAAATTCTACAACTAGATCTTGCATCCTAGGATGCTCATTTAGCAGTTTACCAACCAAGGTGTATGAAATGTGTAGCTTACTTTTTAATTTTTTTTTTTTTTTTTTCCTAATGAGACATGATCCATTAGTAGGTAGGAGTGGAAAACAGAAGAGTCCACTCAGGACTACCCACCAGCATTTCTTGGAGCTCTGTCTAGATTCCCAGAATTTCACGCATGTCAAGATTTTTGGGTGGTGTGGGAAGCAACTTGTGCGAGCCATTGTTTCGCATGCTGCCTATGCTCACACGTCACGGCTCGCGTTTGGTGCGGGCTGTAGGTCCGCTCAGATGACTACAGTCTCCAGTCTTCGGTCCTCTGGCTCCCGGCTGTGCAGGTCTCCCCCACTGACTCAGGAATCTCTTCGTGGGACAGGAGATAATTTGTCTGTAACCACATCGCCCTGGACTTGAGAAACCATCCCTTTCCCAAAGCCATGTTTACTCCTCACGCAGAGAGATGTTTTCCATACGGGGAAGCCTCCTTTACTAGAAAGTCTCTGAGCCTGTTTCAGGGCTGTATGCAACGGACACACCTGCATGCTTCCGTGCTGATTTCTGATCCTTTCCCTGGGTTCCATCGGAGGGAAAAGGCATAGTTTCACTTATAATTGTATTTTGCATCCTATCAAAAGTAGCAGTTTACTCCAAAGTTTAGCTCAATAACCAGTCCCCCACCAACATCAACTTTGCTCTAGCACGTGGATTCTCTTTTCCACCGCATCTTTGAAATCATTTTTTCTAAAGGCATTCCAACAAATTTTAAGATCTAAATTTTATTTCACCTGGGACTTTTGATGATTCACACATGAAATAAAGAATTCACAAGTGGAACGGTATGTGTGTGTGTGTACTAATGAGTTTGCATGCTTTATAGTTTATTAATTAAATTTTATCTAAATCATAACTAGGAGAAGGCAATGGCAACCCACTCCAGTACTCTCGCCTGGAAAATCCCATGGATGGAGGAGCCTGGTAGGTTGCTGTCTCTGGGGTCGCTAACAGTTGGGCACGACTGAGCGACTTCACTTTCACTTTTCACTTTCACGCATTGGAGAAGGAAATGGCAACCCACTCCAGTGTTCTTGCCTGGAGAATCCCAGGGACAGGGGATTCCGGTGGGCTGCCATCTCTGGGGTCGCACCGAGTCGGACATGACTGAAGCGACTTAGCAGCAGCAGCAGCAAACCATAACTGACCTTTTAAATATGATTGTGTGATTGCACACCTTTATTAATGTGGTAAATTATAGTGATTATTTTTGACTGATCAAAATTTAGTTCCTGGAATGCCAAAAAAAAAAAAAAAAGTTCAAACTAGTTAAAAGAATACATTTACTTTTCTATAATAACTCTGAATTTGATTTAATAATGAGTGTTCAGGAATTTGACACCTATGTTCTTCAAGATTACTCTTCCTTGCAAGCCCTTTGTCTGCTGTTGATAGCAAGTTATGCTGATCTCATAAAATGAACTGGGCAGGATTCCCTCTTATTCTATTATCTGGACAAGTTTATTAAAACCCGTATGTTTTCCTTCACAAATATCTGGCAGAGGTCACTGGTGAAAGCCTGCAGTTGTTCTTGTGGCAGGACTGTGGAAGGGTGGGCAGTGTGTGTCCTGGAGTTATCATGCCTTTCATAGATCTAGAACTAGGCAGGTTATTCGTGCCTCTTAGAAACTTGTTTCACCAAAACTGTCAGAATTATTGGGTATCCTCTTATTATCTTTTAAAAGTGGCTATGGTTTCTTTCAGAATGATTTTCATTTCTAAAAGTGGAGTTTATCATCCGTTTTGCTTGTCCATTGCTCCCAGAAGTTTATTAATTACATTAGCCTTTTCAAGTAACTTTGTGCCTTTGTTTATTCCCTGTAAATAGATTTCTTTTTTATTTCATTAAGCTTGTTCTAGTCCTCACTATGTCCTTCCTGCTGTCTTTTGAGGGGTTCATTTGATACTTTCTTTAAACTTCTGAAGTAAAGAACTTGCTATATTCTACATGTTTAAGGTTATAAATTTACCTGGGATCACAGATCCAGAGAGGCATCACAGATTTAAATATATCACAGTTTATTAGCATTCCGTTCATATTTTTTGTTTTGCTTTGTCCTAATTTCCAGCTTCTATTTTATATTCTCTTTTTCGTGTGTGTTGGTATCTATATCTGTATTCTCTTCTCCTCTGCATCTTTGAAATCAATGTTTCCAAAGGCATTCCACTGAATGGTAGCATGTAAACTCTTTTACACTCAGTTTTGAAAATTTCAATGACTTGGAATTTTTATTTATCCAATAAATTGGTTGGTCCCAGTTAACAGTTCACATATACCTGAGAATAAATGTATATTTTATTGCTGTTGGGCGCCTGGTTTTAATCATTATTTTAATCAAAATTCTTGCTGATGTTTTGTCTTCTTATTCTTATCAGTGATGAATGGTATGTTAATATCATCACATTGATCTTGGCTTCATCTTTTTGGTGATTTTTTTTGTTTGTTTTAGCTTCTCAGTATTTGCTTTACATATTTTGAGGCTACTATGGGTTGAATTGAGTTCCCCAGAAAGCTACGTCAAATTCCCAAACCCTGAAACCTGTGAATATAAACTTATTTGGAAATAGTCTTTGCATATACAAGTTAAGATGAAGTCATATTGGATTAGGGTAGGTTCTAACCAAACATGACTGTTCTTATAAGTAGAGAAAGCAGATAAGTGGGGAGGGAAATGACATGTGAAGACACAGAGACATCATGTGATGAGAGGCAGAGATTAGAATGATGAAACTCCAAACCAAGGAATTTCAGGGATTGACTGTCACCACCAGATGCTACTTCACCCCATAATACAATATTATTCTTTTAATAGACTTAGCATCCATTTAATTTTATCTACATTTTAACCCTTTCCATTACTTTTTATTCCTTCATGGTCTCTTGAGCTTCTATATGGGATTAATTTTTCTTTCTCCCTAACATACTTCTTTAAAATTAGATTTACTAAAAAAAAAAAAAAAAAGTTCAAACTAGTTAAAAGAATACATTTACTTTTCTATAATAACTCTGAATTTGATTTAATAATGAGTGTTCAGGAATTTGACACCTATGTTCTTCAAGATTACTCTTCCTTGCAAGCCCTTTGTCTGCTGTTGATAGCAAGTTATGCTGATCTCATAAAATGAACTGGGCAGGATTCCCTCTTATTCTATTATCTGGACAAGTTTATTAAAACCCGTATGTTTTCCTTCACAAATATCTGGCAGAGGTCACTGGTGAAAGCCTGCAGTTGTTCTTGTGGCAGGACTGTGGAAGGGTGGGCAGTGTGTGTCCTGGAGTTATCATGCCTTTCATAGATCTAGAACTAGGCAGGTTATTCGTGCCTCTTAGAAACTTGTTTCACCAAAACTGTCAGAATTATTGGGTATCCTCTTATTATCTTTTAAAAGTGGCTATGGTTTCTTTCAGAATGATTTTCATTTCTAAAAGTGGAGTTTATCATCCGTTTTGCTTGTCCATTGCTCCCAGAAGTTTATTAATTACATTAGCCTTTTCAAGTAACTTTGTGCCTTTGTTTATTCCCTGTAAATAGATTTCTTTTTTATTTCATTAAGCTTGTTCTAGTCCTCACTATGTCCTTCCTGCTGTCTTTTGAGGGGTTCATTTGATACTTTCTTTAAACTTCTGAAGTAAAGAACTTGCTATATTCTACATGTTTAAGGTTATAAATTTACCTGGGATCACAGATCCAGAGAGGCATCACAGATTTAAATATATCACAGTTTATTAGCATTCCGTTCATATTTTTTGTTTTGCTTTGTCCTAATTTCCAGCTTCTATTTTATATTCTCTTTTTCGTGTGTGTTGGTATCTATATCTGTATTCTCTTCTCCTCTGCATCTTTGAAATCAATGTTTCCAAAGGCATTCCACTGAATGGTAGCATGTAAACTCTTTTACACTCAGTTTTGAAAATTTCAATGACTTGGAATTTTTATTTATCCAATAAATTGGTTGGTCCCAGTTAACAGTTCACATATACCTGAGAATAAATGTATATTTTATTGCTGTTGGGCGCCTGGTTTTAATCATTATTTTAATCAAAATTCTTGCTGATGTTTTGTCTTCTTATTCTTATCAGTGATGAATGGTATGTTAATATCATCACATTGATCTTGGCTTCATCTTTTTGGTGATTTTTTTTGTTTGTTTTAGCTTCTCAGTATTTGCTTTACATATTTTGAGGCTACTATGGGTTGAATTGAGTTCCCCAGAAAGCTACGTCAAATTCCCAAACCCTGAAACCTGTGAATATAAACTTATTTGGAAATAGTCTTTGCATATACAAGTTAAGATGAAGTCATATTGGATTAGGGTAGGTTCTAACCAAACATGACTGTTCTTATAAGTAGAGAAAGCAGATAAGTGGGGAGGGAAATGACATGTGAAGACACAGAGACATCATGTGATGAGAGGCAGAGATTAGAATGATGAAACTCCAAACCAAGGAATTTCAGGGATTGACTGTCACCACCAGATGCTACTTCACCCCATAATACAATATTATTCTTTTAATAGACTTAGCATCCATTTAATTTTATCTACATTTTAACCCTTTCCATTACTTTTTATTCCTTCATGGTCTCTTGAGCTTCTATATGGGATTAATTTTTCTTTCTCCCTAACATACTTCTTTAAAATTAGATTTACTATGAACTTACTGTTGAACTTACTCTAGTTTGTGTGTTTGTTTGAAAATATCTTTCTTTTTCTTTCATATCTGAAGGCTGTTTTGGGTATAGAATTCTTACTTGATAGTTTTTTTTTCTTTCAACATTTTGAATATATAATACAGCTGTCTTCCCTTTTTCATTATTTATGATAAGAAATCATCTATTAGGCTTATTGTTGCTACTTTTAATTAATATATCTATCTACCCCTGGCTTAAGGCTGTTTTTTAAGATATTTCTCTTTGTCTTTGGATTATGGCTATATTATTATGCATCTATACATGGTTTTCAAAGTGCTTCTCCTGTTTAATATTGAGCTTCTTGAATATGTGTCCCATGAAAAATTCTAAACCATTATCTGTTAAAATATCAATCTTTCATATTTTCATTTTTCTTCTCTTCTTGGGAGTTGAATTGCACATATGTTATATTGCTTCACCATACTTCATACTTCGGGGAAGGCAATGGCACCCCACCCCAGTACTCTTGCCTGGAAAATCCAATGGGCGGAGTAGCCTGGTGGGCTGCAATCCATGGGGTCGCTAAAAGTCAGACAGAGTGAGCGACTTCACTTTCACTTTTCTCTTTCATGCATTGGAGAAGGAAATGGCAACCCACTCCAGTGTTCTTGCCTGGAGAATCCCAGGGACGGGGGAGCCTGGTGGGCTGCCGTCTATGGGGTCACACAGAGTCGGACACGAGTGAAGTGACTTAGCAGCATACTTCATATGTCTTTTACTCTATGTTTTGTATTTTCCTTGTTTTTACCTCCCATTCTTCAGCATGAATATTTTCCTCAGATCTTTGTTACATTCATTAATCCTTCTTTCATTGTAGCCAGTAGCTGTTAAACCCTAAAATGAGCTTTTAAAATTCAATTACTTAAGTTCTAGTTTTCTCATCTTCCCTATTGCTTCCAGAAGTTAAAAGCCTCAATGCAGTAATAATAGATCACAAAATTCTACATATAAAAACTTATGGGTAAAGCAAACAGAAAAATGAAAAATAAAAAAGAATCCAATTTTGTATGAAGGGCAAGGATCTGTGCTAGGTACAGCACCAAAGCTGAAAGAGGTATCAGATGACTAGGAAGGGATAGAACACCTACCTAGGATTGATATTTAGTCAAGACATCAGGGACCACCCCCCCAAACCACCACTTACTGCCTCCCAACAGCCTGAGTACAGAATGGAAATAACACTGGAGTGCTAACTGTGAAACTGCAGGAGACAAACTTTTTAGAGCTCAGAGTAAAAGGAAGATCCGAAGCTAAGAAGGAAGCAGACACTAAGAAATAATTTCTGGAAAATAACTCACAATCTAAACCCAAGGAATTACTATGAAGGGATGAAATCGTGTTTAGGGGTGAAGTTCTTCTTCCTTATCATGTTAAAGTTATGCGAATGTATACATGGAAATATACTCCAAGAACAGGTTAGTTTTGCTGCATGGTAACTAAGCTGAGCTCTAAAAGTTGTTGTTGTTTTAAAAGGAACAAGAAATAAATGCATTCTTTCACAAACAAACTCTGATAATACATTGCTCACAGATCTACTCAACAAGAAATATCAACGGAAATCCTTGAGGCAAAGAAAATATGATATTATTTGCAAATTTGCATCTAGAAAAAGGATTACTAGAAATAGAATATATTGTGGTGAAATAAAACTCATAATTTTTTCAAGAGTAAGTGAAAGTGTTAGTCGCTCAGTCATGTCCGACTCTTTGCAACTCCATGGACTGTAGCCTGTCAGGCTCCTCAGTCCTGGAAATTTCCCAGGCAAGAATATTGGAGTGGGTAGCCATTTGCTTCTCCAGGGGATCTTCCCTGACCCAGGGATCAATCCCCTGTCTACCATATTGCAGACAGATTCTTTCATAATTCTACTTATGTTTAATTCCTGTAAAAGATAATTCATGTACTAAGGTATATTTAATATAAATTATTGTGTACTTATAATAAGTTTAAAAGTAAAATACATGAAGTCATTATCACAAAGGATGAAAGACTGGGCATATACTCTTTGATATACTCTATGATCCTTACACTTGGTGTGAAGCAGTGTGCTGTTATTTGATGGCAGACTCAGATTACTTAAAAATGCATATTGTAAACTCTTGGGCCACCACTAAAATATTTTAAGTGGTATAAATAATAAATCAACAGGGGAAGTAAAATTTTCAAACAACTGAACAGAAGTTAGAAAAGAAGAAAAATAAAAGAACCAGAAGAAATAGAAAACAGGTAACAAGGTGGTAGATATAAATCCAGTATTAGGCTTCCCTGGGGGGCCAGTGGTTAAGAATCTGCCTGCCAATGCAGGGGGACGTAGGTTTGATCTCTGGTCCAGAAACATCCCAAATTCTGTGAGGCAACTAGATCCGTGCCTGACAACTACGTCCATGTGCCACAGCCACTGCCCTGGAGTCTGTGCCCCAAAACAAGAGAATCCATTGCAGTGAGAAGCCTGTGCACCCCAGCGAGAGAGGAGCCCCTCCCCCCCGCAGCTAGAGAAAGCCGTCACACAGCAATGAAGAACCAGAGCAGCCAAAAGTAAAGAAATATAACTCCAACACTGTTTATAATCACACTGAAAGTAAATGATAATAAAGTACTTTAAAGATTGAGACCGTCAAATTGAACACAAAGCAAGACTTGACTATTGCAGTCTATAAGAAATCACATTAAAGTAAAAAAGGCATTAAGAGTAAAATGATGGGAAAAATTATCATGTTAACACTAACTTTAATAAACTGAAGGAGCTCCACTAATTTCACAGAAAGTAAATTTCAAAACAAAGAACATTTGCAAGGACAAAGATGGACATTCCTTAATGATAAAACATTTTGACTCTCTGTAAAGATACATTAATCCAAAAGTAATGTATTTAACAAAGAGCTTCATAATGCATGAAGAAAAATGGGTAAAACTAAAATGAAAGATGAGAGCTATGATTAAAATGATGAAAAGTTTCGAAACTTCTCCCATAGTTGAAAGTACAAGTAGGCAGAAAATCAGGGCGTCCCTGGCGGCTCCATCAGTTAAGAAGAGGCCTGCGACACAGGAGGCCTGTGCTGGAACCCTAGGTAGACAAGATTCCCTGGAGGAGGAAATGGCAATCCACCCCAGTATTCTTGCCTGGAATAATCCCATGGACAGAGGAGCCTGTCAGGCTATAATCCATGGGATCACGAAGTGTAGGACATGACTTGGCAACTAAACCATCAGGCAGAAAATCAGTAGGTCCCAGGAATTCAAAATGTAATCTAAACTGACAAATGAATCTAACAGTATTACACATGTAAAATATAACCACACTAACTAACAGGACATGGAACAACAGACTGGTTTCAAATAGGAAAAGGAGTACGTCAAGGCTGTATATTGTCACCCTGCTTATTTAACTTATATGCAGAGTACATCATGAGAAACGCTGGACTGGAAGAAACACAAGCTGGAATCAAGATTGCTGGGAGAAATATCAATCACCTCAGATATGCAGATGACACCACCCTTATGGCAGAAAGTGAAAAGGAACTAAAAAGCCTCTTGATGAAAGTGAAGGAGGAGAGTGAAAAAGTTGGCTTAAAGCTCAACATTCAGAAAACGAAGATCATGGCATCCGGTCCCATCACTTCATGGGAAATAGATGGGGAAACAGTGGAAACAGTGTCAGACTTTAATTTTGGGGGCCCTAACCCTAATCCTTGCAAGAAAAGTTATGACCAACCTAGACAGCATTTCAAAAGCAGAGACATTACTTTGCCGACTAAGGTCCGCCTAGTCAAGGCTATGGTTTTTCCAGTAGTCATGTACGGATGTGAGAGTTGGGCTGTGAAGAAGGCTGAGCACTGAGGAATTGATACTTTTGAACTGTGGTGTTGGAGAAGATTCTTGAAAGTCCCTTGAACTGCAAGGAGATCCAACCAGTCCATTCTGAAGGAGATCAGCCCTGGGATTTCTTTGGAGGGAATGATGTTGAAGCTGAAACTCCAGTACNCCCATCACTTCATGGGAAATAGATGGGGAAACAGTGGAAACTGTCAGACTTTATTTTTCTGGGCTCCAAAATCACAGCAGATGGTGACTGCAGCCATGAAATTAAAAGACGCTTACTCCTTGGAAGGAAAGCTATGACCAACCTAGATAGCATATTCAAAAGCAGAGGCATTACTTTGCCAACTAAGGTCTGTCTAGTCAAGGCTATGGTTTTTCCAGTAGTCATGTATGGATGTGAGAGTTGGGCTGTGAAGAAGACTGAGCACCGAAGAATTGATGCTTTTAAACTGTGGTGTTGGAGAAGACTCTTGCGACTCCCTTGGACTGCCAGGAGATCCAACCAGTCCATTCTGAGGGAGATCAGCCCTGAGATTTCTTTGGAAGGAATGATGCTAAAGCTGAAACTCCAGTACTTTGGCCACCTCATGCGAAGAGTTGACTCACTGGAAAAGACTCTGATGCTGGGAGGGATTGGGGGCAGGAGGAGACGGGGATGACAGATTTTGAATGGCTGGATGGTATCACTGACTCGATGGATGTGAGTCTGAGTGAACTCCGGGAGTTGGTGATGGACAGGGAGGCCTGGCGTGCTGCGATTCATGGGGTCGCAAAGAGTTGGCCACGACTGAGAGACTGAAAACTGAACTGAACTGAACTTACTAGCGTGTGAGATCAGTGCAATTATGTGGTAGTTTTAGCATTCTTTGACATTGCCTTTCTTTGGGACTGGAATGAAAACTCACCTCTTCCAGTCCTTTGGCGACTGCTGAGTTTTCCAAATTGCTGGCATATTGAATGCAGCACTTTCACAGCATCATCTTTCAGGATTTGAAATAGCCCAACTGGAATTGCATCACGTCCACTAACTTTGTTCATAGTGATGCTTTCTAAGGTCCACTTAACTTCACATTCCAGGATGTCTGGCTCTAGATGAGTGATCACACCATCGTGATTATCTGGGTTGTGAAGATCTTTTTTGTATAGTTCTTCTGTGTATTCTTGCCACTTCTTCTTAATATCTTCTTCTTCTGTTATGTCTGTACCATTTCTGTCCTTTATCGAGCCCATCATTGCATGAAATGTTCCCTTGATATCTCTAATTTTCTTGAAGAGATCTCTAGTCTTTCCCATTCTGTTATTTTCCTCTATTTCTTTGCACTGATTGCTGAGGAAGGCTTTCTTATCTCTTCTTGCTATTCTTTGGCACTCTACATTCAGATGCTTATATCTTCCCTTTTCTCCTTTGCTTTTTGCCTCTCTTCTTTTCACAGCTATTTGTAAGGCCTCCCCAGACAGCTGTTTTGCTTTTTGGCATTTCTTTTCCATGGGGATGGTTCTTAGGAATCCCTCAGAAGAAATGGAGTAGCCATTATGGTCAACAAAAGAGTCCTAAATACAGTACTTGGATGCAATCTCAAAAACTACAGAATGATCTCTGTTCATTTCCAAGGCAGGTCACTTAGTCACTTGCAACACCAGGACTAGAAAAGCTAGGACTAGAAAGCTTCTGGCTCTATGTTCTTAGACAGCTCCAAACACCCTTTAGGGAAGAAAACACAAAGGCTCTTCTTCCCTTTGATAGCTTGCCTTATTTTTGGCACCCCCTAATTATTTTAGCACTATGTATTTAAATCCTGATCTAGTACAGTGACCAGAATTCAATGGTCCTAACGACTCTTAGTGAGAACCCTTTAATTCACTGGGGACTCACACTTTACTAGAGGTCTACAAAGATAATAGACCACCACCCTCTGATTGTTAAGATGCGAGAGTATCTTGCTGGACAGCTGGTGGTCTCTCCCTACCATCTATCACTAGTCTCAGAGACCATATTCTCGAAGAGCTAGTCTTTAGACAGTTTTTATAACCATTGACTTAACCCTTACTTACAGTATCTTACTTTTTTCAATTAAATAATTTCCAATTCTGATGTCATAGAAATACTACCATGTGGAGTTCTTAATGATAAGCTCCCCACTACTGGTTCCATACCCTTCCAGTTTCCTAAACCATTTGTCATATGCCCATATATCAGCAAAACTGGAATAGAAAAAAAAGTGGACTGGAAAGAGAATGGTTGGCCATTATGCTAAGCATCTTATAGGTCTCTCAGTATTTGTTTTCCTGTAACATTAATCAAATTCCATAAGTAAAAACATGTTATTACTAAGCTACATTTATGTTAAGATTAAATTTAAAAATTTTATTTCCACTGAAATAAATAAATTAGGATTAATGATAAAACTTTATTTTAAATTGGCTCTAGATAATGTAGATATGTAAGCTACTTTTTAAACACACGCAACACACACACTCCAGTTCTATTAAACAGCCAGATCTTAAAAGTCTAAACTTTGGATACTATAGTTAGAAGTCAATTAATTAACCATTTCAGCTAAATGAAAATCTACAAAATTTTTGGTGTTAAAAGGTAAGTGAAATGATAATATAAAGATTTATTGAAATGATTAGATAGAGGAAATAACTAGCCTACACAAGAGAAAGTATATGATCAAAAGTGCTGTATATGTGGTTGCCAGAAACAGACTGTTTCCTGAGAATAAACTCATACAAAACAATTACTCTACTTTATAACATTTATGCCAGACTCCCTTTTAGCAGATAAACTATTATGCTGGGATGAAATAGACTTTAAAACAACATGAAACAAAACCCAGCAAGGACTTATGAAAATAACTTCTAATAAGATTTTGGCCTTTTCTTTGTATGGGGTCCAAGGTGGAGTGATTTTTGCAAAAGTCCATTCTAGGGTTAACAGTCCATCGGCTTGACTTATTAACTTTAATGGCACCCCACCCCAGTACTCTTGCCTGGAAAATCCAATGGACGGAGTAGCCTGGTGGGCTGCAGTCCATGGGGTCGCTAACAGTCAGACAGACTGAGCGACTTCACTTTCACTTTTCTCTTTCATGCATTGGAGAAGGAAATGGCAACCCACTCCAGTATTCTTGCCTGGAGAATCCCAGGGATGGGGGAGCCTGGTGGGCTGCCGTCTATGGGGTCACACAGAGTCAGACACGACTAAGTGACTTAGCAGTAGCAGCAGCATTTAAACATGTATTTTGTAGGCCTCCCTTTGCACTGGAGCCCTGCTAGTTGTAACCGACTTGTCTTGTACTGGACTCTATTCCGTAGCACATGTGGGGCTTTGATAGATCAGCCCTAGAGCCACTGGACCCTAACGGGGTGGGAAGGTGGGGCAGAGCTGTCCTAACCACAGCAGGGCAAATGCTGTGGCAGGTGAGTGCCACAGCAGTCTTTGGTGGCCTCGAATTCTGCCCGGAGAGTGGCTGCCTCATCAGCTTGTGTCAGGAGGCCCTGCTGGAGACTGTGGATGGCCATTGTTATCACTCAGCTGGGGGGTTAAGGAAAGCAGTCCATCCCTTCCTGTCAGGCACTGGGGCACTGAGCATCCCCTTTACCCTCTCCCCCCTCTAATAGGAGAAATGGTAGATGCTGGTTGTAAATAGCTTTTATTCTTTCTTGACACATGCCATTCTCTGATGGATAGAGGGGAGAGGTTGTGATACAACGTAAAAGAAACTCCGTTAGTGATGCAACAAGCCAGAAGGATTCTTTGTTTTGGGAAGTGATGAACACGAGAGGGACCAGAGAGCCAAGACAACAGTCAGGAAACCCACCTCAGGGCGCAGTGGAGGCAGAGAAGACTCAGGGCAAGTCCAGTTCCTGTGGGTGGTGTGTGGCTTGCAGCCCCCTCCCTTCGATTTCCCTCCCTCCCCTCCCTCCTTCTTTCCTCACCCCTTCTCCAGGCTCCCAGGCTCCTTTCTTGTCTGTGTTCTCATGAAGGCATATTAGAGGGATTACAGGGACAGGCATGGCTAGTCTTTGTTAAATAGAACTTTCNCCTCCCTCCTTCTTTCCTCACCCCTTCTCCAGGCTCCCAGGCTCCTTTCTTGTCTGTGTTCTCATGAAGGCATATTAGAGGGATTACAGGGACAGGCATGGCTAGTCTTTGTTAAATAGAACTTTCAGAAATAAAGGGGAAAGCCAACACTATTTCCCCCTTCAAATAAGTTGTATTTTTCTTGGGCGAAAGAACTCCTGGGGATTTCCCCCAGGATCTGTTTTACCAACGCTGTTTGTTTTGTTTTTCATTGGTGAGTAGGGACTCTTTCACTCATTCAATCAGTATGTACTGAACTTGTATTATATTAAGCAAGCCTTGCTCCAGGAGCTGGAGAAATTGGAGTAAACGGAAATGACAGAAATCCTGCTCTCGTGCCCTATACATTCTACAGGGAGAACACACAATAGACAAGACAATAACAGCAATGATAATGTGTTAGTGTTGTGCTGGATGGTGAGAAGTGCTAGGAAGAAGATGAAGAAGGGTACAGTATGATGTAGGGTGGTCAGGGAAGGCTTCCCTGAGGAATGTGGAGGAGATGGGAAGAGGTACAAGGATTTCTGAGGCGAAAGCATTCTCAAGGTGGACAGGAGCAAATGCAAAGGTCAGAGGCAGGAGCACACCCAGCAAGTTTAGGGATCAACAGGCCAGCCAGGGTGACTGACTCAAAAACAGGATGAGCACAGAAAAGACTAGAAGATGAGGTCAGAAAGGTGTGGGTGTGTGGGTGGGGGATTGTGGAGGGCCTTTTTAAGCCCTCTGATGTACTCTGAAGAAGATGAGAAGCCACTGTTTGGTTTAAGCCCTAGGAGTGACATGATCTGATTTGCATTTTAACAGGATCACTTGCTGTTGTGTTGAGAATAAGCTGTCCTGGACATGGGTGAAACCAATTCAGAGATTATTGAAATAATCCCAGGAAGAGAAGAAAGTATCTTGGACCATCCTTACACGTAGGATAGTATCAAAAGTAATAGAGATGGAGAGGAGTGGGGAGATTCTGGATCTATTTGAAAATATAGTCAAAAAGTTATGCTAATGGGTTGGTTGTGGGTGTGAGGAAGAGAAAGGGGTCATATGGAATGTCAAGGTTTTTGACTTAACCAACTAGAAGGGAGTTGCTGTGAACTGAGACAGAAGGCTTCAGGGTTGCAGGCTGGAGAGAAGATCCAGAATTTGGTTGTGGGAATTCATACCCTAGATCCCTGTTAAACAAGTGAAGGGCCAAAGAAGGCAGATATATGAATTTGGAATTCTGCAACAGGATTGGGGCTGGAGATTAACTTTGGGGGGAGCTGGGCATCAATGAAGAGATGGTATTTAAGGCAAAAGATGATGAAGTTTTTGAGGAAATGGCAGTAGATGGAGAAGGTAAGTCCAAGATGTGGGTCCTGGAATGGTATAGTGCTTACAACTGGGAAGAAGAAAACCAAGCTGAAAGACAGAAGGGCCAACCAGTGATCTAGGAGGAGAGTAGTGGTGTCTGTGCTGGAAAACAAGTGAAGACCGTCTGCTGAGAAGAGGGGCCACTAACCATTGCTGGCAGAGTGAGAAAGATGAAGACTGGGGGGTCAGAGTCCCTGGCGAGCTCGAGAAGCGTGCCGTCAGTTGAGTGGTGGGGATACAGTCTTGCTGGGAAGCTTCAAGAACAAGTGAAGAGGAAAGATTGTGGCCAGGGAGTACAAACAATGCTTCCAAGGCCATTAGTTGTAAATGGAAGAAGAACTAGAGCTCAAGCTAGAAGAGGACATAGTGTGAAAAGAGTTTCTTAAGTATAGAGGAAATAAGCACATTTGTACATTGATGGAGAAGTTCCAGTAGAGAGGGGAAAATGGAAGATTCAGGACAGGTGGGCTCTACCTGGTAATATTAAGAGCATCTGCATTGTACTGACTGCTAGTATGTGTTAAGTTTTCATATATGTTATTCACTCCTTAAAATATGATACATGTGTTATGGTTCCCTCATCTTATTAATGAGGAAATTGAGACTCAGAGAGATTCAGTTTCTTGTCCAAGGTCCTCAAGCAAGGACAGAGAAGGGCTGGGTCAGAGCCCAGTCTGTCTGAGGGAAGCTCAGGCCATCCTGCTCCTGGGCTCACAGGCTCCCTTCTGGTTGTGGAGTTTCCCAGACACTGCAGGGGCACATTCACCGTTTTACATCCCTGCCTGAGGAAGAATCTGGATACTTCTCACAAACATGACCGGAGACTTCAGTCACGGGGAAAGTCTGAGTCATTCTGCTTTTTCTTCTTTCCTAAACCCTGGGACAGGAGACAACAGAGAAAGTGCCTTGGCATCTGGTTTGCCCCAAACATCTATCCATTAGACATCTAATGAATAATGCTATGCTGGATGTTGGAACATACAAAGGAATAGAAATCAAGAGTCGAGTTTTAGTCATGACTGTATGGCTGTTTTATTTCTGTCACATCAATGAACATTAAATCTTAGTGTTCTCATTAGCCAAAGGGGAATAAGAATATCTATCCTGCCTGCTTTTTGGTTGATTGTGAAAACATCTTACTCTATCCCCTCTACCCCTACTTCTCCTGCCATCCATGAGTTCATATGCCATTTCCAAAGTGTATCACATAAAATGGTACTGGTAGCTCTCAATACTCGACGTGCAGCAGAGCCTGGGGACCTTATACAAATACTGTTCTCCTGCTAGGACATGGGGGCACCTAGACTTCACAGGCATTACTAACACAGTGTAAATTGGAATGACCACTTTGGAAAGCAGTTTGGCAGCATCTATTGAAACTGAACAAATACCTCTCAGTGATCTAGCATTTTCACACTTAGATTTATACCCAACAGAAATGTGTACACAGGTGCATCAAGAGACATGTATAAGGATGTTTGCAACAGTATTAGTTGCAGCCACTCACACTGAAAACAACTCAAATGCCCGTTGTAGAACAAACTGTGGTATATCATATATAAGGGAATACTGAACAGTCTTGAAAGTTTGCAAAATACAGCTGCAATTGCATGAATGAATCTCACAAATGTTCAGTGAAAGAAACCTGATATTCCTCAAAATATGAGAGATCAGAGACTTCCCTAGTAGTCCTGTGGTTAAGGCTTCGCCTTCCAACGCAGGAGGTGTAGGTCCCTTCTTGGGGAGCTAAGATCCCACATGCCTCTAAGCAAAAAAACCCAAAACATAAAACAGAAGCAATGCTGTAACAAAGTCTTCAATAAAGACTTTAAAAATGGTTCACATCAAAAAAATCTTCTAAAGAAAACATGAGAGATCATATAATCAGGAAAATCTTCAATCTTACTGGTGTTAGAAGCCAGGACAGCAGTTAATGGGGAAGAGGGAATGAGCAGATTATACAGGGAGGGTATGGGAAGGGCTTCTGAACTGCTGGTGGTGTCTGTGTGTATGTGTGTGTGTGTGTGTGTGTGTGTGTGTTTTCTTCAGTGGTGGTTATACAAATACAAATACTTTGGATGCTTGACTGAGCTGCACACTTATGATTTGCTCACTTTTTTGGTCAATGTATTTTATTCCGATTGAAAAGCAAAACTGCCACCCAGTTCCCATCCAGGACTGATTAAATAAAAGTTCCTGGGGGTAAGGCCCTGGCCGGGGCATTTTTCTGAGTGGATCCTGGGTGGAGAACACTGCCCCCTCCTCACCCGCCCCCACCTCTGTTGGTGTCCCTCCTTCTAGAAGGGAAGACCTCCAGTTCTGTGTCTGGGTGCTGGCTGCCCGTGCCTTGGAGGGAAGGGGAAGGGGTGGGTGGAGAATACAGGCTCCTTCTCTGCTGGAGAGAAGGCCCTGGGTGTGCTGATGGCAGATGCTAAGAGTGGCCTTTGAAGACCTGCCTCTCAGGGGAGAGAGAGCAGTCAGACTTCTGGAACCTGCAGTCAGAGTCATCTGGGAATATGTTTGAACTTCATCCTTAGACTTGCTGGATGAGAAACTCTGGCAGAGGGGTGGGGGTGGGGCTGTAATCTGCTTTAACAGACCCTCCAGGTGATTCTCCTGAAATTGGAGAGCTACTGCTCTAAAGAGTAGCAAGAGACCGATTTGGCCAATTGGGCGATGGAGATGCTGGGGAAGGCAATGGTACCCCACCCCAGTACTCTTGCCTGGAGAATCCAATGGACGGAGTAGCCTGGTGGGCTGCAGTCCATGGGGTCACTAACAGTCGGACAGACTGAGCGACTTCACTTTCACTTTTCTCTTTCATGCATTGGAGAAGGAAATGGCAACCCACTCCAGTATTCTTGCCTGGAGAATCCCAGGGATGGGGGAGCCTGGTGGGCTGCCGTCTATGGGGTCACACAGAGTCGGACACGACTGAGGTGAGTTAGCAGCAGCAGCAGCAGCTGCGATGGAGATGCATCTCAGGTGTTCTGTTGGATATGTTTGGTTTTTGCCCTCTGCCTCCCCGACGAGCCTCACCCACATCAGACCTACACCAGCAGTTCTCAATCCTGGCTGAGGAGCTTTTAAAAGTCTCTCCCCATTGGGCCTCAGGCATCCAGGTGCTTCTGATATGTGCCAGGGCTGACACACGCTGCTCTATATTCAGGTACTTCTGTGGTTGAGACAGACAATTGTCACCACCTGCCCCCAAAGTCTTTGGGTTGTTTCCTGCCAGGCCCCTGAAGCAGAACTCGGGCCTCCACCGGCTGCTTGACCAGATATAAAGGTGTTTCCTGAGGGCCGGTTTGGCCTTGCTTGCAGGTATCTCCGCAGACCGCAAGAACGCGGGGCCGAGACACTGCCTCCTGGCATGCACTCAGCCAGCACCAGCTACGGGTCAAACACCAGTTCTGCTGCCTGTGCCAGATGCCCACTGAGATGATGTGAGTTAAACCGCTTAGTTCGGTGCACAGAGAAAATACTCTTATCTTTGTTATCTACAGTGTATGGATGCCTTTTCACTTAAGCTCACAAGATACCTGCTTGAAAAGGCCCATCTTGGTTGTTTCATCTTGAATTCTGTATCTGTACCCCTGCCCCCCCCCCCCCCCTTTCCTACAAAGACCAGGAGGGCCCATTCACATTCATGAGGGTTGTTTTAAGTCAGTGGTTTTTAAAATGTGGCGGTTTGCAGGGGGCGGGAGGATGGGCAGTCAGTAGCATGAGTATCACCTGGAAAATTTGTTAGGCAAGCAAACTCTTGTCATGAGAAAAAAGTTAGTAATAATAGATAAAGGGGGCTTACATACAGCTTTTTGTATGTCGATCATTCTCCATGAAGTGGTTGTTTGAAAAAAAAAAAAAAGAAAGAAAATGCAAAGTATTGGGGCCCCACCCCAGAACTTCTGTATCAGAGGCTGAGGAGCTGTGGCCCAGCGACCCGTGTGGGGTTCTGATGTCAAGTTTGAAAACTGTTCTGAGCCTGTCAAGACTGCTAGAAATGCAGAATCTCACCCCCCACCCCACCAAGCCTGTGGCTGACATACAAACCCCAGGTCATTGGGATGCATGTTAGAGTTTGAAAAGCACTGCTCTAAGCCCTCTCCCTGTATCCGGTTAAAATTTGACCACCAGAAAGGTGTGTTCTTGGATCCAAGCTTCTCAGTTCTTCACAGAAATGCTGTAACAGTGTGGTAATCCAAGCGTAAGCAGCAAAGGCCTGAGAGACTTTTCTGTATCTGTGAAAACCAATTTCTTCTGGCTTTGTCCCCCTCAGATAAGAAACTGTCCTGGCAATATTCTCTGAGGTGAGTGCAAGCACCTATGTCTGTTTTTGAGAAAGAAATTGAAGTTATGAAACCCCTTTATACTAAGTTGCCGAGACATGTAGATTTTACCTCAGTTCTAAGCAGTAGTCCTAGTGTATATAAGCTTCTTTCAGGTAGCTCTCGCTTCTCCTCCATAATGTGATCTTCATATTTTAATTCTTGTGTTAACCTTTCACTGTGACTGCCTTTTTAAAAACTGTAAGTGGGCTCAGAGATTGTGTGAGATGACAACAGCGTCTGTCTGATACCCTGGAACATCTCTGCCTGTATAAAACACAAAGCTCAGATATTGTGTGAGATGACAGCAGCGTCTGTCTGATACCCTGGAACATCTCTGCCTGTATAAAACACAGCAATGTCAAGAACTCAGTTGGAACTCCTCTGGTTCATGGAGCTTTCCTGGCTGCTTTGCACCACAGCTGTAATTCACATGGCCTCGGGTAGTGTTATGTACACCACATGTTGCCCAAAATTTTGTGAGGTAATGTTTGTAAAGTGCTTGGAAGTGTAGGAACACAGTGGTGGTGGCAGTTTAGTCACTGTCAAGTCCGACTCTTAGGACCCCATGGACTGGAGCCCGCCAGGCTCCTCTGTCCATGGGATTCTCCAGGCAAGAATACTGGAGTGGGTTACCATTTCCTTCTCCAGGGGATCTTCCCGACCCAGGGATCGAACCCAGTCTCCTGTATTGCAGGCAGACTCTTTACCAACTGAGCTTCAAGGGAAGCCCTAAGGAACACGGTAGATACTCATTATTTGATGATTACCATTCAGTTCAGCCGCTCAGTCGTGTCCGACTCTTTGCGACCCCATGAATCGAAGCACGCCAGGCCTCCCTCCATCACCAACACCCAGAGTTCACTCAAACTCATGTGCATCGAGTCGGTGATGCCATCCAGCCATCTCATCCTCGGTCGTCCCCTTCTCCTCCTGCCCCAATCCCTCCCAGCATCAGGGTCTTTTCCAATGAGTCAACTCTTCGCATGAGGTGGCCAAAGTACTGGAGTTTCAGCTTCAACATCAGTCCTTCCAATGAATACCCAGGACTGATTTCCTTTAGGATGGACTGGTTGGATCTCCTTGCATTCCAAGGGACTCTCAAGAGTCTTCTCCAACACCACAGTTCAAAAGCATCGATTCTTCAGTGCTCAGCTTTCTTCACAGTCCAACTCTCACATCCATACATGACCACTGGAAAAACCATAGCCTTGACTAGATGGACCTTTATTGGCAAAGTAATGTCTCTGCTTTTGAATATGCTATCCAGGTTGGTCATAACTTTTCTTCCAAGAAGTAAGCGTCTTTTAATTTCATGGCTGCAATCACCATCTGCTGTGATTTTGGAGCCCAGAAAAATAAAGTCTGACAGTTTCCACTGTTTCCCCATCTATTTCCCATGAAGTGATGGGACCAGATGCTGTGATCTTAGTTTTCTGAATGTTGAGCTTTAAGTCAACTTTTTCACTCTCCTCTTTCACTTTCATCAAGAGGCTTTTTAGTTCCTCTTCACTTTCTGCCATAAGGGTGGTGTCATCTGCATATCTGAGGTGATTGATATTTCTCCTGGCAATCTTGATTCCAGCTTGTGCTTCTTCCAGCCCAGCATTTCTGATGTACTCTGCATATAAGTTAAATAAGCAGGGTGACAATATACAGCCTTGACACACTCCTTTTCCTGTTTGGAACCAGTCTGTTGTTCCATGTCCAGTTCTAACTGTTTCTTCCTGACCTGCATGTTGCTTTCTCAAGAAACCTATATTGTCATTGTTTATATATACTTATGTGGCCTTCCTACCAGACCATGAGCCCCTTTGGGATGAGGAAAGGGCCTTGTTTATTGTTGGATTCCCAAATAGCCTGGTTCTTGTTGCACTCACAATAGGTTCTTACACATAACATTAATGAGAGAAAACATGGAGTGCTTTCAAAAGGAAAGTTATTGCCATTGTTGGAGCATTGGCTCTCAGCCAGTCTCTCCAAAGGGAGAAGATATTATGCCAACAAGAACAACACATCCCTTAGCCTCAGTCCCAAGGGCATCAGAAAAAAAAAAAAAGGGAAGTGAGGGATAAATGTCACCAAAGTTTTCAGTGAAACTCAGTTCAGAAGAAACTCTGACCAAAACCAAAATGGAACCAACTGAAAATGTTAGTGGTCATTTTTAGTAAGTCACAAGAATTGAAGAAAAGCTATTTTAATAAGCAGAATGATTTCATTTTCCACATAGCCTAGGAAATTAAAATCTAGATAGTTTCTTTTACTTTGTCTCGGGTCTACTTTGCACCACTTTCACAGAAAGCAGTATGGTTTCACCTTCAATAAACTGTCAAAACAAAAGCAAAAAGGATAGTGTCTCAAGTATTTGTTCACAGGAGAAAAACACACTGGATGTCCTATGTGGGGTTATTTGACATAGTATTCTGGGGCGGGGAGGGAGAATTCAGGCAAGAAAAGAAAATTAAGAATCAGGTTTGCGTGATGTGTAGAAGCGGGTTCATGGTGAAATGAGTGAAGCTGGAGATTCAAGCCCCTTTGCTTAGCCCCAGCATCTTCCAAAGCCCCAAGTGGGACCCTCGCGATTTTTCACATATGATTTGGCTTTAGTGTTCGTAAAATGGGCTTCCCAAGTTGTGTAGGTTTTGGGCTCTGCAAAACCAGGGCTGCTCCTGATGAAACACCTCTCCATGTCTGTAGCTCTTGCTTTCCAGATTTACTTTCAAACAATCTTTTGGCTCTGCCTTGATAGATAGGTGATGCAACAACTAGGGGGTTTGATAATGAGGAAGAAGGTCCTTGGAGACCCTCTGGGAGGGGAGATGGATCCCCACAGCTGAGATCAAAGTGATGAAATGTAGATGCTAGAGTGTTTTCCTTCAAGGATTATCACAGTCATTTTAGGGTAGAGATTCGAAACCATAGCTTAGTTCCCACCCCCCCCACCCCACCCCCTCAGAACCAAGAGACATTTGGCTGTCATAAAGGGTTGGGGTGGGGAGGGCTGCTACTGGCATTTAATTGGTAGAAGCCAGGAGTGTTGCTAAATATTCTACAATACACTAGCCAGCCCCCCACAACAAAGAACCGTCTGGCCCTAAATATCAATAGTGCTGTTGTTGAGAAATCCTGTTCTAGTGTACTTGTTTCACTGTAGGTCACTGACAACGCAGGTTGTCCAAGTGAAATGATCAGCAGAGTAAGGTACCTTCTCCAAGGCCTTTTGTAGTTTGTTTTCCCCCATAAACCATTGTTCGCACATATCTGGCTCTTCCTTCTTTAGTACCTTCCACCCCATAGGCAACATACAGGCAAAGGCTTTCAAGACAGCGGCTCTAACTGAAACAGTGGCAGAAACCTGGTCCCAGCTCTGTTGTGTGAGAAGCAGGGAGTGCCTCTCTGGAGGTCCAGAAGTGGTACTTTGTTGTGCAAGTCCTGATCCAAAGATCCACTTTCCTAAAACTAAAACAAACAGCTATTTCCCTGACAACGTGAATGTCAAGGCAATGCCAAGGAAATGTCCACACCCTGAAAAATTTTTTTAAATATTTCTTTGGCTGCAATGATCTTATTAGTAGTTACAGCATGTGGGATCTTTGATCTTTGTTGCAACATGCAGAACCTTTTAGTTGCAGCATGCAGGATCTAGTTCCTTGACCAGGGGTCGAACCCACCCCCACCCTGCAGCGTGGAGTCTTAGCCCCCGGACCACCAAGGAAGTTCCCCACACCCTGAATGTTGATCCTGCTCCTAGGCTGCAGAGCTCAACTAGTTTAACTCCGAGCATGACCAATGAATTGCCTCAAGTTCCTGCCCTTTGACCTCAGCTGGTCCTCACTGCTTTTTTTTTTTTAATAATTTTTCTTATTTTATTTTTGGATGTGCTGGTTTTTCGCTGCTACACGGGCTTTTCTCTAGTTGTGGTGAGCGGGGGTTACTCTTTAGTTGCAGTGCATGGCATTCCTTGGTGGCTCAGTGGTAAAGCATCTGCCTGCCAGTGCAGGAGACATGGGTTCCATCCCTGATCTGGGAAGATGCCCCAGAGCAACGAAGCCTGTGAGTCACAGCTATCGAGCCTGTGCTCCAGAGCCCAGGAGCCACAACTACTGAGCCCATGTGCTGCAGCTACTGAAGTCTGAGTGCCCTAGAGCCCGTGCTCCACAGTGAGAGAAGTCACCACAATGAGAAGCCTGTGCTCGTTTGACCAGCCTTCTAGTCACCTTCTAATTGCGTCTGTGTTATTCTCATAGCAACACATCTCCCCCAAGGCCCCAAATCTTTTTCTCCTTGTTTCCCTTCTGCAGATGTCCCTGCCTCATGCTTTCTTGAGATGAGTAACAAAATAATCGTAGCTGCTATCATGTATGCGGCAGCCACAGCCCTAGGCTGATACAGTATGTACCCTTCATCAGCAAGCTGGGTATCAGTAACCCTGTTTTGCAGATGATGAAACCAGAGCTTAAAGAGGCCTTGAACTTCTTCCAAGTTACAGGGCAGACATTTGACCCCAGGACTGCGCATCTCCAGGTTGAACTCCTTGTATTTCTATCTTCTTCCCTGATAATATGTCTCTGTCTTGATCCCTGGGTCTTGGAGGAAGAAAAGTTCTTTCAACCCAAAGTTTCCTCCTCCATCTTGGCCTTGATTTCCTTTCTCTCTGCACCTTGCTTCTTTGGCTCTGCCCCTTCTCCTCTCATATGGCTCAGTCCCTCCTCCCTACAAAGACGCACGGTGTCCTTGGCTTCTTCCAACACACTCCTGCGTCATCTGACTCCTTTGTTTCACTGTTAACTTGTCGATTTGGCCGCCTTTCCTGCTCCTTCGTGAGCTTTTTGGCCTGTCCTGTCACCTGTTCCATGAACCAAGCCTGCGCCCTCCCTGGCTCTGTGTGTCCTCGGCTCCCTTCTACTTCCTCCTGGATGGGCACCTGGACTGTCTCCTCCCTTCTATTTCTCTGCCTGGAGCAGTGCCCTGAATAGCAAAGGTGATGGTGATGACCTCACCGTCAGAACTGGGTAAAAATCAGACAAATCCTTCCCAGGGCTCAGGGAGATGGCTGAAGCAGGGCTCCCAGGGAAATTCCTTTGGGCTGGAGTTCTGTTCAGCAGAATGACGATATACTCTTACCATTTTTAGAACAGTGATTACCAAATGGAAATACCCTATTTCGCTAGAGACTGAGACCCAAAGTTACTAGCTTCATATCTAAATGTCATTCACCTCTTCACTGTAACCAAAGCTCTGAGAAATAGAAACACATGACTACATGCTAGGGGATTCAATTCCCGTTTTTCCTTCCTGTTTGTCCTCTGTTCAAATCAAAAAAGAAATACCTAAAAGAAATAACTTCTTGGTATTGTTATCCTGATAACATATTATTACTACGTCTGTGGAGATAAAGTTAAATGAAATAATAAATAGTTTTTGACTTGTTGGCATCAAATGCTGTCAGTTTTTATTGGCATCAAATGCTGTCAATTGTTAAAGACAAGTAAGTAACATCTAGGTACTAAATCTGAATTTGATGGCAAAGATCCCTTCTTTGGGTAACTCCGTTCTCATACCTTCTCCACTGAAATGTCTATAGGAATTTCCATGCATTGGTATTAGTAAGTTTTTGTCTAACATTCATCCATCCATCTATGGGTTCATTCCTTAACTCAACAAATATTTATCAAAACTGTGTGCTCAGTTCTTGGATAAGATAGACACAGAGTCTGTCCTCAGGGAGTGTAGTCTAATCCAGCATTTTAAATTCTGTGTTATATTTTCAACAGACACTCACCCCAGACTTGGGATAGCTGATCAGGGACATTTCCAGGAAAGAGTAATATCTAAGGAAAAGCCTGAGTGTGTTAGGTGAAGGTGGAGGAGTGAAATTGTGGGGAGGGGTTGTCCCAAGGAGTATAGCGTTTTAGAAGGCTCATGTCAAGGGAGAGAAAGTTTTAGGGAACTGGAAAGAAGTCAACCTCAGTAGAATAGAGACGAGAAAAAGAACGGAGAGAAATCATCACCATAGCTAATACTTTAGATCAGCAGTCCTCCAGCGTTTTGGCACCAGGGACAGGTTTCGTGAAAGACAATTTTTCCATGTACTTGGAAGGGTGAGAGGGAGGATGGTTCAGGATTTGGGAGCCACTGGGAGTGGTGGATGAAGCTTTACTTGGTCACCTGCTGCTCACCTCCTGCTGTGTGGCCCAGTTCCTACCAGGCCACAACCCAGGAGTTGGGGACCCCTGCTTTAGATACATCAAGTGGGTACCATTATTATTCCCATTTTGCAGATATGGAAACTGAGGAACTGAGAGATTAAAGCAGTTTTCTCAGGGTCACCCAGCTCATATGTAGCAACTGTCAGCACAACCCAGGATCTGTGCCCTTAGCTGACACAATACTGCCTCCCATCCTACCTTTGGGATATTTTCCAAACTTCCTCCCAGCAATGATTTGGGGACTCCAGGAGAAAAAATTAGATTAAAGCAGTGGTTTTATATTTAATAGGATATCTGAGAGGAAATCTTAACCAAAGAAAGCCTGCCCTCCTCTATCTGCTACCCTCTGTAAATCAGATTAAGGTATGGACTTCCCTGACAGTCAGTGGTTAGGACACCTAGCTTTCACTGCTGAGGGTGCCAGTTCCATCCCTGGTTGGGGACCCTGCCAGCCAAAAAAAAAAAAAGACAAAAACAGATTAAAGTAAAGATGCTGCTCTCCTTTAAGGGGATATTTTTATTTAAATAGAGAAGAGGCCACAAGTTTTGAGCACCCTAACGAGTCCAGTGGATGGAAGATGGAGTAGACAGTTTAGGGTAGCGGCCCACCCTGTGCCCCTCAGGGGATCAAGTAGGTAATGGATAAGAGATTACCTAGTCATGTAATTGGAGGCATCTTTTTGGTCTGGGAGAGTTAGTATAAATCAATGGACTCTTAATTTTCTAGGGGAGAATGAATGACATAGGCTCTTAAAAGTTGCACATTAGAAGTTTTTTCCCCCCTCCCATTACTAATGACACAAATGAAAATCACTCAGATTGACTCATTCAGAGGTAACTGAGTTTTCTTTAATTCTGTGACTGATCTAGAACAAATAATGGCTTCATATCCCTTAAGGGAGAAACCAAAAATGGTTTATTGCTATAAACTTTGCAAGTAAAACTTCAAAGTGATGAAGCATGTAGATAGCACACTCAAGCTTGAAGCATGGTGATACGACTTCTCAAGACTGCATAATCTCTTGTGGACAGTTACTGACTAGTTCAGTTAAACCTTAAACCTATGAGAAAAGTTTCATTAGTTCACAACTGATTTTTCCTAGAATCAAAACATTTCAGTATGAAATTTACTCTATATCACCTTTCCTGAGTAAAGTGCTTACTTCTCCTGTTTCATCCTGGTTGCCTCATTCCTTCTGAAGAAAGTAGATGAGGGAAGGTGATATTTTAGGTGCTGAGACTGGCTTGACTCAAAATGCCTATCTCTAGCACCTCCTCTGGTGAAAAGAATGAGGTTTGAGCATTGTTTGCCTTGTTTATTCTCAAAACTGGTAAAGCTGATAGTTTGCATGTATATAATTGGTTGGATTAGAAAAGGAGCTAAGGAGCTTTGGAGGCACTTACAGCCAGTGATGGTCCATAGTTAGTTGGTTTAGTCAGTTGCTTAAGTACAGAGGATGTGTGTGTTTCATATTCTTGTTTATATCATTGACTGTGTGGATCACAATAAACTGTGGAAAATTCTGAGAGAGATGGGACTGCCAGACCACCTGATCTGCCTCTTGAGAAACCTATATGCAGGTCAGGAAGCAACAGCTAGAACTGGACATGGAACAACAGACTGGTTCCAAATAGGAAAAGGAGTACGTCAAGGCTGTATATTGTCACCCTGCTTATTTAACTTATGTGCAGAGTACATCATGAGAAACGCTGGACTGGAAGAAGCACAAGCTGGAATCAAGATTGCCAGGAGAAATATCAATAACTTCAGATATGCAGATGACACNAATACCAGACCACCTAACCTGCCTCTTGAGAAATCTGTATGCAGGTCAGGAAGCAACAGTTAGAACTGGACATGAAACAACAGACTGGTTCCAAATAGGAAAAGGAGTACGTCAAGGCTGTATATTGTCACCCTGCTTATTTAACTTATATGCAGAGTACATCATGAGAAACGCTGGACTGGAAGAAGCACAAGCTGGAATCAAGATTGCCAGGAGAAATATCAATAACTTCAGATATGCTGATGACACCACCCTTATGGCAGAAAGTGAGGAGGAGCTAAAAAGCCTCTTGATGAAAGTGAAGGAGGAGAGCGAAAAAGTTGGCTTAAAGCTCAACATTCAGAAAACGAAGATCATGGCATCTGGTCCCATCGTTTCATGGGAAACAGATGGGAAAACAGTGGAAACAGTGTCAGACTTTATTTTGGGGGGGCTCCAAAATCACTGCAGATGGTGACTGCAGCCATGAAAATAAAAGATGCTTACTCCTTGGAAGGAAAGTTATGACCAACCTAGACAACATTTTGAAAAGCAGAAACATTACTTTTCCAACAAAGGTCCATCTAGTCAAGGCTATAGTTTTTCCAATGGTCATGTATGGATGTGAGAGTTGGACTGTGAAGAAAGCTGAGTGCCGAAGAATTGATGCTTTTGAACTGTGGTGTTGGAGAAGACTCTTGAGAGTCCTTTGGACTGCAAGGAGATCCAATCCGTCCATTCTGAAGGAGATCAGCCCTGGGATTTCTTTGGAAGGAATGATGCTAATGCTGAAACTCCAGTACTCTGGCCACCTCATGTGAGGAGTTGACTCATTGGAAAAGACTCTGATGCTGGGAGGGATTGAGGGCAGGAAGAGAAGGTGGTGTCAAAGGATGAGATGGATGGATGGCATCACTGACTTGATGGACGTGAGTCTGGGTGAATTTTAGGAGTTGGTGATGGACAGGGAGGCCTGGCGTGCTGCGATTCATGGGGTCGCAAAGAGTCAGATACAACTGTTCAACTGAACTGAACCGAACTGCCCAGAGAATGCCACTTAATCACCTGGCTCTGGATCCTGGATCCCACAGGACTGTAACAATTGAAAAGACAGCTCTTGGCAGACTACCATCTCCAGGGTACTGTACAGGCAGAAAGCTGAAACACACCTTTGTGAAAGAGACCTTTCTGCATGTTCAGAAGTTTTGGCTTGAAGGGAAGCCTTCTGGTTTGGCATATGTATCTTGAGGCCTATAGAGGTGCCCTTGGTAAACAGAGGCCATTGGACACATTCTTTCTTCACTTTCCAGCTCACCTTGGTCCGGCTCACTAGTATATCCAGAAAGGAGCTTACATCCTTGTCTGGTGCCCTGATTTCTGTGGCTGCCATCAGAGGAACCTCTATGTTGGAGGAGACCAGTGAGGCTTAAACTCATGAGTCCCACAGGACTGGAGCCAATGGAGAAAGAGTTTTTAAATGGCTACCACCTCCCACCCTCCAGAGCACAATAATAAGCAACAGACCCAGGACTCAGTCTTTCTAAGAAAGAAGCCTGTTATAGCTGTAGCCTGAGGGACAAGCTTCTAATTAAACCTACATCTAAGGGCTGACTAAATCCCTTCCAGAGATCTTGGAGGATGGATGCTGTCTTTGTGCTATCCCTCTGCTATGCTCCAGAGCACCAGTATCTCCTAGAGGGGAGCTTTTATACACATCTGGTACCCTGCTTTTGCAGTTTCCACCCAGAGGATACTCCTTGATCACCTGGCTCTGATGGCCAGATGGGCTTGTGTTCCTGGATCCCAGAGGACTGTAACAACTGGAAACCCAGTTCTTGGCTACTACCCACAGGGCATGGCACACAGAGCAGACAGAAACACACATCCAGTCTTTCTGCAAAAGAAACCTATTTGCTTGTCCTAAAGCTTCAATACTAGGGGCAGACTTCTGGTTTGGCACACATCTAGACCCTGATGGAGATGCTCTCAGGAAACACAGGCCAGTGGACACGCTCTTTGCTCTCTCCCTCTGCCTCAGTATACCTTGCCAGTATCTCCCAGAAAGGCACTTATACACTCATCTGAAGCCCAAATTTTTGCAACTGTCACCCAAGGGACATTTCTAGAATGCTTGGCTCTGGTGGCCAATGGAGCTTACACTTGTGGTCCCATAGGACTAAATATACTTGTATTCTTTAAAAGGTGTTGCCTGAAGTTCAGGCTTCCTGTCAGTCTGAATCTCAGTGCTAAGATCTTTCCTTTCAGATCACTTGTAGTTCTTACAACACCTTTAACCACTGGGAGCCACTAAAAATAAAATAGGCCTCTTAGACAATTACAAAGGTTTGACAGACAGCTAAGAACCAGAGCAGGATTGAATGATAAGATGTATCTTGTACACAAGGCTAACCCTTCAAGACTGGGAGAAGTGGCTCTTTTCTTCTAAGGCATAGAAACCAACACAGAATCAAACAAGATGAAGGAATAGGGCAGTATGTTCCATAAGATAAAACCTTAGGGGGAAAAAAAAGCCTTAATGAAGCACAATAATTTACCTGATAAAAAGTTCAAAGTAATGTTCATAAGCATTGAAAGAAGAATGTATGAATACAGTGAGAACTTTAAAAACGAGATAGAAAATATAAGAAAATACTAGTGATAGACATCAAAGACACAAAGAAGATGATACTGAAAAACACACTAGAGGAGTTCAACAGCAGTCCAAATAAATCAGTGAATTCAAAGACAGGACAGTGGAAATTACCCAAGAGGAGCAGCACAAACCAGCAGAAAGAAAACAGAACGAAAAAAGTGAAGACCATTTAAGGGACTTAAAGGACAGCATCAAGCAGACTAACATTCACATAATAGGGACCCCAGAAAAAGGAGAGAGAACGAGAGAAAGAAGCAGACATTTATTTGAATAAATAATGGCTGAAAACTTCCCTAATCTTGGGAAGAAAACAGACATCCATTTGTATATATTTATGCACCGAACACAAGAGGAGCTAAATATGTAAAGCAAACATTTACAGACCTAAAGAGATAAAAAGATGGCAAAACAATAATAGGGGATTTTAATACCCCACTTACATCAATGGATAGGTCACCCAGACAGAAACATCAATAAGGAAACATCGACCTGAAACAACATATTACACCAGATGGACTTAACATATATATTATACACAGAACATTCCACTCAACAGCAAAAGAATACACATTCTCCTCGAGTATACATGGAACATTCTGTTTTCCAGGAGGGTTCATATATCAGGCACAAAACAAACTTTAAGAAATTTAAGGCAATTGAAATCATATCAAATATCTTCAACAACAATGGTATGAGACTAGGAAATGAATTACAAGAAGAAACCTGGAAAATTCATAAATATGTGGAGAAGAGACATACGACTGAACAACCAATGGGTCAAAGAGGAAATCAAAAGATAAATTAAAAAAGAGACAGAGGAAAGTGAAAATATATCAAAACATATCAGATGCAGCAAAAGCTGCTCTGAGAGGAATTGTCATAGTGATAAATGCCTACATCAAGCAACAAGAAAATCTCAAGTAAGCAACCTAATTTTGCACCTCAAAGCACCAGGGGAAAAAATGACAACCAAACTTAGTAGAAGGAAGGTAGTAACAAATCTCAGAGAAAAGATGAAAATAACATTTGCTCTTTGAAAAGATAAACAAAATTTACAAATCTTCAGGTAGACTCATCAAAGGGGGGCGGTACTTAAATAAAATCAGAAATTAAAGAGGAAAAGTTATGAAACTGATGAAGAAAGCAGAGTAAGAAGACCCTAAGCTCACTTTCTCTCATGAGCACACCTAAAATCACAAATATATACACAGCAATTAATGAAACATACCAAAATCTACCAGAAAAGACCTGCTACAACTGAAAATATAATGAAGAAACCAAAACAACACAGGTAGGAGGGAGGAGATATAGTAGAGTCAAGATCCGTACCCCTGGGTGGGAGACTCACAAACAGGTGAAAAATTACAATACGAGAGGTTCTCATCAAGGAATGAGGGGCCAAGCCCCACATTAGGCACCCCAGCCCAGTGGTCCTGCACTAGAAAGATAAGCCCCAAGAATACTACCACAAAGATACCCATGCTGGCAGGTGCTGTTTTGAATCCTCCTTCTGTCTTGCTAGCTGGGGTACCCCAATCCACCCACCAGTCTGTCTGCACCAGCATGGGGATGCCTCAAGCCAGGACGGGACCCCACCAACATGACAGCAGGCCAGTACCAGACCCAGGACCATCTAGTCCTCAGCCGATTAGCAGACCAACACCAACTCCAAGAAACCCTGGACTCCTCAGCCAGCCACCCTGGGACCCAACTCTCATGAGCAGGACAGCACAGCTTTGGGACACCCCACAGCCAGCTGTGTCAGGAACTGGCCCCACTCACTAGCAGATCAACACTAGAAAGTCAATCCTATTTACAACTGCAACAAAAAGTATAAAATATTTAAGAATAAATTTAATCAAGGAGATGAAAGTCCTATACACTAAAAACGAAGATATTAATGAAAGAAAATGGAGATGATACAAAGAAATGGAAAGATATTCCATGCTCATTGATTGGAAGAATTATTATTGTTAAAATGTCCGTACTACCTGAAGCAATCTACAGGTTCAGTACAATCCCCATCAAAATTCCAATGACATTTTTCACAGAAACGGAACAAGTAATTTCAAAACATTTGTATGGAAACACAGAAGACCCTGAATAGCCAGAGCAATCTTGAGAGAGAAGAACAAAGATAAAGGCATCATATGCCCCAATTTCAAACTGTACCACAAAGCTATAATAATCAAAATAGTATTGTACTGGCATTAAAAACACCATAGATAAATGAAACAGAATAGAGAAGCCAGAAATGAATCCACACTTTTATGGGCAATTAATCTATGTCAAAGGACACAAAAATATAGAATAGGAAAAGATGGCTTCTTCAACAAGTGGTTTTGGGAAAACTGGACAGCCAATGGAAAACAATGAAGTTGGGCTACTACTTTATACCATACACCAAAATTACATCAAAATGGATTAAAGACTTGAATGTAGGACCTGAAACTATAAAACTTCTAAAAGAAAACATAGGTAGTAAACTGCTTGACATCAGTCTTGGCAATGAATTTTTGGATTTGACATCAAGAGCGGAGACAGTAAAATAAAAAATAAAAAAGCAGGACTAATTATAAAAGTAAACAAGACAAACTAAAAGGCTTCTGCACAGAAAAGGAAACCATCAACAAAATGAAAAGGCAACATACTAGTGGGATATAATAATTATACATCTTACATGTAATAAAAGGTTAGTATCCAAAGTATACAAAGAACTCACAACTCAACTGAGTCTGAGTTCTGATTTTAAAAATAAGCAGAGAATCTGAATAGACATTTTTCCGAAGAAGACACAGTTGGTCAATAAGTACATGAAAAGGTTCTCGACATCACTAGTCATCAGGGATATGCCAATGAAAACTACCGTGACATTATCACCTTACCGCCTATCACCTTACACATTCTGACACCTTAGTCAGAATGGCTATTACCAAAAAGAAAATAATAACAAATGTTGGAGAGGGTGTAGAGAAAAAAGAATGGTTGTACAGTGTTTGTAGGGATGTAAGGTGATACAGCTACTGTGGAAAATAGTACAGAGGTTCCTCAAAAACTAAAAATAGAACTACCATATGACCCAGCATTCAACTTCTGGGTATTTATTTGAAAAATAAAAAAACCGCCTTTCAAAATGACGTTCATTAAGCATTATTTTCAGTAGCCAAAACAATAGCTAAATGTCCATTAATGGGTAAATGGATAAAGAAAATATGGTATATATTCATATACACAATGGAATATTAAAAAATAATAAAATATTGCCATTTGCAACAATATGAATGTACCTTGAAGGCATTGTGATATGTAAAATAAGTCAGAAAGAAAAAGACAAATACACTATGATCTCACCTATATGTTGAATCCTTCCCACCAAAAAAACAAACAACAACAACCCTAAAAATACAACCAAACTCATAGATACACAGAACAAACTGTTGGCTGCCAGAGGAAGGGTTGGGAGTGAGTGAAACAGGTGAAGGAATCAAAAGGTACAAATTTCCAGTTATAAACGAAAGAAGTCATGTGGATACTATGTACAAGGTGGTGACTATATTTACTTATATTGTACTTTGACAGTTGCTAAGTGAGAGGTTCTTAAGAGCTCTGAAGAAAAATAAATTTGTAACTATATGCAGTGTTGGATGTTACTAGACTTACTGCTGTGATCATTTTGCAATACATACAAATATCAAATTATTATGTTTTACACCTGAAACTAATATACGGACTTACCTCATTTTACTGTACTTTATTATACCTTGCAGATAATTGCTTTTTTTACAAATGAAGTTTTGTGGCTACCCTGCATCCTGATAGCTCAGTTGGTAAAGAATCTGCCTGCAGGAGACCCCAGTTCAATTTCTGGGTTGGAAAAATCCCCTGGAGAAGGGAAAGTCTACCCACTCCAGTATTCTGGCCTAGAGAATTCTGTGGACTGTATAGTCAATGGGGTTGTAAACAGTCAAACACAACTGATCGACTTTCACTTTGCATCAAACAAGTCTATCAGTACCATTTTCCCAACAGCATTTGCTCACTTCATGTTTCTGTACAACATTTTGGTAATTCTCACAGTATTTCAAGTTTTTTTTGGCTATTACTATATTTGTTATGGTGATCTGTGATCAGTGATCTCTGATGTTCCTATTGTAATTGTTTTGGGGTGCCACAAATCACGACCATATAAGACAGCGAACCGAATAAATATTGTGTGTTCTGACTGTTCCACCAACTGGCTGTTCCCATGTCTCTCCCCATCTTCTCAAGCCTCCCTATTCCCTGAGACACAACAATATTGAAGTTCAGTTCAGTTGCTCATTCGTGTCCGACTCTTTGCGACCCCATGAATCGCAGCACGCCAGGCCTCCCTGTTCATCACCATCTCTCGGAGTTCACTCAGACTCACGTTCATCGAGTCAGTGATGCCATCCAGCCATCTCATCCTCGGTCATCCCCTTCTCCTCCTGCCCCCAATCCCTGCCTCATTGGAAAGTCTTTTCCAATGAGTCAGCTCTTCGCATGAGGTGGCCAAAGTACTGGAGTTTCAGCTTTAGCATCATTCCTTCCAAAATTAGGCCAATTCTTAACAGTGCAATAGCCTCTAAGCGTTCAAGTGAAAGGAAAAATTGCATATCTCTCACTTTAAATCAAAAGCTAGAAATGATTAATTTTAGTGAGGAAGGCATATCAAAAGCCAAGACAGGCTGAAAGTGAGGCCTCTTGTGCCAGACAGCCAAGTTGTGAATGAAAAGGAAAAATTCTTGAAGGAAATTAAAAGTGCTACTCCAATAAACACAGGAACGATAAGGAAGTGAAACAGCCCTATTGTTGATATGGAGAAAGTTTTAGTGGTCTGGATAGAAGATCAAACCAGCCACAACATTCCCTCAAGCCTAGGCCTAATCCGGAGCAAGGCCCTAACTCTCTCCAATTCTGTGAAAGCTGAGAGAGGTGAGGAAGCTGCAAAAGAAAAGTTTAAAGATAACAGAGGTTGTTTCATGAGGTTTAAGGAAAGAAGCCATTGTCCATAACATAAAAGTACAAAGTAAAACAGCAAGTGCTGACCCAGAAGCTGCAGCAAGTCAACCAGATGATCTAGCTAGGATAATTCACGAAGGTGGCCACAACAACAGGTTTTTGATGTACACAGAATAGCCTTATTATGGAAGAAAATGCAATCCAGACTTTCATAGCTACAGAGGAGAATTCAAAGCTTCCAAGGACAGGCTGACTCTCTTTTTAGGGGCTAATGCAGTCAGTGATTTGAAACTGAAGCCAATGCTCACTTGCCTGTGTGTGCTCAGTCACTAAGTTCTGTCCCAACTCTGTGCAACCCCATGGACTGAAGCCTGCCAGGCTCCTCCATCCATGGATTTCCCAGGCAAGACTACTGGAGTGGGTTACCATTTCCTTCTCCAGGGGTTCTTCCTGACGCAGGGATCAAACCCACGGCTCCTGCACTGCAGGCAGATTCTTTACCACTGAGCCACCTGGGAATGCTCATTTACCACTCCAAAAATACTATGGCCCTTAAGAATTATGCTCAATCTACTCTGCCTGTGCTCTATAAATGCAACAACAAAGCCTGGATGACAGCATATCTGTTTACAACATGGTTACTGAGTATTTTAAGTCCACTGTTAAGACTTATTGCTCAGAAGAAAAGATTCCTTTCAAAATATTACTGCTCATTGACAAAGCACCTGGTCACTCAAGAGCTCTAATAGAAATGTACAAGATTCATGTTGTTTTCATGCCTGCTAACACAACATCCATTTTAGAGCCCAAGGATTAAGGAGTAATTTTGACTTCCAAGTCTTACTAGAAATATATTTTGTAAGGTTCTAGCTTCCCAGGTGGCACTAGTGGTAAAGAACCTGCCTGCCAACAGGAGACAGAAGAGACCCAGGCTCAATCCCTGCATTGGGGAGACTCCGCTGGAGAAGGGCATGGCAACCCACTGCAGTATTCTTGCCCGGAGAATCCCACGGACAGAGAAGCCGAGTGGGCTACAGTCCATGGGGTCTCAAAGAATTAGACACGCCTGAGGAACTAACACACATACACAGGTTCTATAGACAGCAATTCCCATGATGGATCTGTGCAAAATAAACTGAAAACCTCCTGGAAAGAATTTGTATTCTAGATGCCATAAAGAACATTTGTGATTCATGTGTGTGTGAGAGTCATTCAGTTGTGTCTAACTCTTTATGACCCTATGGGCTGTAAGGTCCTCTCTCCATGGGATCTCTCAGGCAAGGCTCCTCTCTCCGTGGGATCTCTCAGGCAAGAATACTAGAGTGGTTTTCCATTTCCTCCTCCAGGGGTGCTTCCAGACCTGGGGATCGAACCCAGGTATCCTGCATTGCAGGTGGATTCTTTACCATCTGAACCAGCAAGAAGAGGTCAAAATACCAACAGGAGCTTGGAAGAAGCCGATTCCTGTTCCCATGGATGACTTTGAGGGGTTCAAGACTTCAGTGGATGAATTAACCGCAGAAGGAGTAGAAATAGCGAGAGCTAGAAGTGGAGCCTGAAGCCATGGCTGAGCTGCTGCCTGGTCATGATCGAGCTTTAACAGACGAGGGGTGGCTTCTTACGGCTGAGCAAAGCAAGCAGTTTCTTAAGAGGAACTCTACTCCTGCTGAGGATGCTGTGAAGACTGTTGGAATGACACCCAGGGATGTAAAACATGACATAAACCTAGTTGATAAGACAGCTGCAGGGCTTGAGGGAATCAACTCCAGTTTTGAAAGAAGTTTTCATGTTGGTAAAATGCTATGAAACATCACTATATGCTACAGAGAAATTTTCCTTATAGGATGAGTCCATCGATGTGGCAAACTTCGTTATTTTAAGATACTGCCAGAGCCACCTCAGCCTTCAGCAACCACTACCTCGATCAGTCAACACCACCAATACAGAGGCAAGACTCTTCTCTATCATAAAGGATTGATGGTTAACATTTTATAGCAGTAAAGTTATTTTTGAATTAGGGTATGCACATGCTGTTTTTCCTGACAGTTTATGATTAGTATTTATCCTTGTCATTAAGCACTTCCTAAAAACCATTCTTTAGGGCAGCATGATGGCTCATTTTATGAGCATGTACTCTTTGTCCAATGCTGTGTTGAGCACTATAGCAGCTGTAAGAATACTGGAGAGTGCTATTTTTCTAAGAGCTAGACAAGGGGATTCTTTCATTTGATCATTACAATTTTATAAGTAGTTGTTAATTCTAGTATTCAGAATTTAAAAAAAAGTTCTTAGTTATAGAAATGTAAAGTATTTGCCAAAGGTCACAGAGCTGGTAAAGAGTAGAACAAAAATATGAACTTAGAAAATCGGACTCCAAAGCCTACCTACTTAACTATTATATTATGCCACCTCCCACTTACCCCACATGGTTGATCTTATGCTCTATGCCAGATGCTAGCACTGATTAATTACCTGCATTAATTTATCTAATTGCCACTATTGCTTCATGATTGCCATCTTTTTACAGAGGAGAAAGCTGAAACTTAGAGAGAGTAGGTAACGTGCTTAAGATCACACTTAAGGTAGAAAATGGTGGTCTTGCATCAGAGCCCAGGTCTCTGCCTCTAGCCCTATACTTGACTGCTCTTCTCTGCTAGAGCTTAAAACACAATCTCACTGCCACATTCACTGTCATGAAGCTTCTTTTTTTTTTTTTCCTAAGAGTTTTATAGTTTGAGCTTTAATGTTCTGATCTACTTTGAGTTAATTTTTGCATGTCATGTGAGGTAAGTGTCTAACGTCACTATTTTGCATGTGGATATTCAGTTTCTACAGCCCCATTTCTTAAAAAGACTGACCTTTCTCCAATGGTCTTGGCACTCTTATTGAAAATCATTTGACGGTATATGTAAGAATTTATTTCTGGGCTCTCTATTCTATTCCATTGGTCTATACTTGTGTCTTTATGCCAGTACCATGCTGTTTTGATTAGTTTATCTTTGTATTAAGTTCTGAAATCTGGAAATATAAGACCAACTTTTTTTCAGGATTTTGAGGGGCTATTAGGGGCCCCTTGGGGCTTCCCTGGTGGCTCAGACAGTAAAGCATCTGCCTACAATGCAGGAGACCTGGGTTCAATCCCTGGGTTGGGAAGATCCCCTGGAAAAGGAAATGGCAACCCAGTCCAGTACTCTTGCTTGGAAAATCGCGTGGATGGAGGAGCCTGGTAGGCTACAGTCCATGAGGTCGCAAAGAGTCAGACACGACTGAGCGACTTCACTTCACTATACTTCACTTAGGGGCCCCTTGAGATTCCATATGAATTTTAGAATAGATTTTTCTATTTATGCAAAAATAATTCATTGGGATTTAAAAACAGTCCACAATAAAGACATGTAAATCAGTAATTATAGTAAGATGCTATGAGTGTTGAGAACCACTAATCTTTTCCACTAAACTGTATGCATTTCAAGGGTAATTATTTCATATGTATCCCCTCAGAATATATTACTGTGTGCTGGGCAGAACTCAATTAATGCCTCTGAATGACTCAGGATTACTGAGCATCAAATACTTATTTCCTTGTCTGATAAGAGCCAAGATGTTTTAATAACTAAACCGAGCAAACTGAAAATTAGCCAGATTTCTTATTTTCCATAAAATAAAACAAAGTTGATTCCTGACCGGGACAAACACATTGTAATTTTCATGATTATATAAAAGCTTTGAGGAATGCAAAATAAAGTGTGTGGAATTTTTTTCTATAGTTTAAAATAAGTAGAACCTCTCTCCTCCCCTCCCCCAGCTAGCTGTAGTTTAATGAAATCTAAAGGTGATATATAGATAGAGATCTTTATCTATTCTCTCTATATATCTCTTGACCATCAAGGGTAAGTGGTTTATTATTTCAGGGGCTATATTACTGGCTGCATGCTTATTATAAATGCTCAGGTTTGGACATGGCTTATTCCATTTATAGCATTAGTACTGTTTTTTAAGTTTAAATAAACAGATTGAAGAATTGAAGATCGCATAGTAATGTTGTTATATAATGTAAAAGGTATGAAACATAAACTTCTTCCTTCCTTCTATGGAGTCTAATGAAAGTGCCAGTTGTTTATTTTAGCACCAGAAACTCTTGGCCTGCAGAGCACAGGAAAGACAGAAGAAGCGGTTGCTTTGATGCTTCTAGAATTAACCCAAGAGGCCTTGTAAACCAAAATAGCAAAACTGCCCTTACACTGCCAGCCCAGGCAGTCTCCTCCGTGCTTCCTTCTCTTCGCAAACAAAATTCCTAGAGCTCATGAAGAAACAGGCCAACAGTGGTGATGTGTGGGGAGAGAACTCACTTTTATCTAGGCCAGGAGGGCTCCAACTTTTATGGAACATAGACCTCTTTGAAATCTGATGAAATATATGAACCCTGATTCCCCCACCCAAACCCAAATGTAAACATACTTGCAAAGTTTTACATATGATTTCAGGGGGCTCACAGACTAGAACTTCTGATCTACTGAATGCCAACTTTGTCCTACATACTGTGTTAGGTGAATTAATACAATGCCATATACATTAATCTGGCAAGTGATGATGTTTGAGCCCAAAGATTAAAGGGAAGTGTTAGAGACTAACAGCTTTGCTGGTTTATTTTAATTGACTTGCCAGGAAAACAGCCCCAGAAATTGAAGAGTGAGTACAGAAAAGAGACTTGCTAAGTCACTGTCTGGTAAAGAATGTGGACTTTCCCAATAAGAGGTGTGGCCTTTGCCCTCAGTTCCTGGTAGGGAATTGATGTCATCCGTGATAGGAGGGTCTTTGTTCAAGGAGAAAGCTGGCCACACCAGATGAAAGGTAGTCAGCTCACACCTCAGATTACTGCATATTTCTGACACACCCTAACATCTAGTGTGACCAGCTTTCTGAAAGAGACCAAACATGTGCTTTTGAGTGAAGGCTTTAGATCATGCAGTTGACCAGGAGGTTGAGATCAACCATGTGGGCAATCACTCAATCATACCTATGTAATGAAGCCCCCATACAAACCCTGAACACTGAAGTTCAGGCGAACCTCCCTGGGTGGCAGTATTCCACGTATACAGTCACGTGTTGATGCCCAGGAGTAACACATTCTTGAGGATGATGGAAGCTTTGTGTTTGGACCTTCCCAGACTCTGCCCTACACATCTCTTCCTTTGACTAATTCTAGTCTGTATCCGTTGCCTGTAATAAGCCACAGCTGCAAGTATCATAGCTTTCAGTGACTTCCATGAGTCTTTGGCAGACCTGGCAGTCTGAAGGCCTATGCCCTAACCTCACAATTTGGCTCTGCAAAGAGATAGAGGAAAACAACAGAATGGGAAAGACTAGAGATCTCTTCAAGAGAATTGGAGATACCAAGGGAACATTTCATGCAAAGATGGGCTCGATGAAGGATAGAAATGGTATGGACCTAACAGAAGCAGAAGATATTAAGAAGAGGTGGCAAGAATACACAGAAGAACTGTACAGAAAAGATCTTCACGACCCAGATAATCATGAGGATGTGATCACTAATCTAGAGCCAGACATCTTGGAATGTGAAGTCAAGTGGGCCTTAGAAAGCATCACTAAGAACAAAGCTAGTGGAGGTGATGGAATTCCCGTTGAGCTGTTTCAAATCCTGGAAGATGATGCTGTGAAAGTGCTGCACTCAATATGCCAGCAAATGTGGAAAACTCAGCAGTGGCCACAGGACTGGAAAAGGTCAGTTTTCATTCCAATTCCAAAGAAAGGCAATGCCAAAGAATGCTCAAACTACCGCACAATTGCACTCATCTCACACGCTAGTAAAGTAATGCTCAAAATTCTCCAAGCCAGGCTTCAGCAATATGTGAACCGTGAACTCCCTGATGTTCAAGCTGGTTTTAGAACAGGCAGAGGAACCAGAGATCAAATTGCCAACATCCGCTGGATCATGGAAAAAGCAAGAGAGTTCCAGAAAAACATCTATTTCTGCTTTATTGACTATGCCAAAGCCTTTGACTGTGTGGATCACAATAAACTGTGGAAAATTCTGAAAGAGATGGGAATACCAGACCACCTAACCTGCCTCTTGAGAAATCTGTATGCAGGTCAGGAAGCAACAGTTAGAACTGGACATGGAACAACAGACTGGTTCCAAATAGGAAAAGGAGTACGTCAAGGCTGTATATTGTCTCCCTGCTTATTTAACTTATATGCAGAGTACATCATGAGAAACGCTGGACTGGAAGAAACACAAGCTGGAATCAAGATTGCCGGGAGAAATATCAATAACCTCAGATATGCTGATGACACCACCCTTATGGCAGAAAGTGAGGAGGAGCTAAAAAGCCTCTTGATGAAAGTGAAGGAGGAGAGCGAAAAAGTTGGCTTAAAGCTCAACATTCAGAAAACGAAGATCATGGCATCCGGTCCCATCACTTCATGGGAAATAGATGGGGAAACAGTGGAAACAGTGTCAGACTTTATTTTTTGGGGCTCCAAAATCACTGCAGATGGTGACTGCAGCCATGAAATTAAAAGACGCTTACTCCTTGGAAGAAAAGTTATGACCAACCTGGATAGTATATTCAAAAGCAGAGACATTACTTTGCCGACTAAGGTCCGCCTAGTCAAGGCTATGGTTTTTCCTGTGGTCATGTATGGATGTGAAAGTTGGACTGTGAAGAAAGCTGAGCGCCAAAGAATCGATGCTTTTGAACTGTGGTGTTGGAGAAGACTCTTGAGAGTCCCTTGGACTGCGAGGAGATCCAACCAGTCCATTCTGAAGGAGATCAACCCTGGGATTTCTTTGGAAGAAATGATGCTAAAGCTGAAACTCCAGTACTTTGGCAACCTCATGCGAAGAGTTGACTCATTGGAAAAGACTCGGGGACGACCGAGGATGAGATGGCTGGATGGCATCACGGACTCAATGGACGTGAGTCTGAGTGGACTCCAGGAGATGGTGATGGATAGGGAGGCCTGGCGTGCTGCGATTCATGGGGTCGCAAAGAGTCGGACACAACTGAGCGACTGAACTGAACTGAACTGTGTAGCCACTTTCAAGCAGAGTGCAGCAGCACCCAAGCCCTTGGCCATCAGCTCCCTCGGGTTAGCTGTAAGTTGTTAGAGGATTTCTAGACCCTCTATTCTTGGGCAAATAAGTGACAACTTACTAGAAATTCGAGAGAGGGATATTTAGGACTGAACAGAAGAAGTGCCAGGTATCACATGGAAGAATAGGTATTTTATGTCACCTAAGTAAAATGATTATTACAAAGAAATACCACTAACTAGAGTCTTAGGATTAGTACTCTGGAAAGATAACAAGGAAAAAAATTACACCAGTTTCTCTAAGATGATGGAGACTAAAAATTACAAAGGACTGGGACCTTTGTAATTTACAAAGATGCCGTGCTGCCAGGGAAGGCCGTGGGGCCAGGGCTTGGTACGAGTCAGGGAACTAGACCCCACATACTGCTACTCAGGGCTCTCATGCTTCAACTAAAAGACTCCATGCCACAGTGAAGGTCGTGTGCTGCAACAAAGACCCAGTGCAGCCAAATAAACATCTTTTTAAAAAGAGCTAGCTACCCTAACCCCGCGGGCTAGATCTTCCCGTCCTGGGCCTGCCATCAGAAAGCAGGCACAGCATGACTGGGATGATGGGAGTAGGGGGCTTGCACAAGATCCTATAGGGCATAAGTGGCTGGCCTGTGGTTTAAACTCAGACCCATTTGGTGTAAAAGCACACAGCAAGTCCAAAGTGCACCGTGCCACAGCGCAGGTGCCCTGCCTGCACCGTGCTCAGGCAGGGCTCAGCATCAGGAAGGGCAAGGGGTTGGGGGCCGAGAGGGGAAATGAGTACATCAGTGGAGGAGACCCAGAGGCAGCAGCCGAGGCAGACCTCAGCATTGGGGTTGCAAACACACCACCGTTCCTCGACAGGATGTGAGGGCATGGCTGCGGGTGGGACTGGGGTAGGGTTGCCTCTGGGAGAGACGGAATGCTGGACCAGATGAAGAGAGGGAAAGCCTAGGTTTTTATGGATGTGGGAAATATTTCCTGTGTTTTCCTTTGATCCCACCACTCCACCAAGGCGAGGGGAGCAGCAGGGGGGCTCTCTCTGTGCTCTCACTGGTACCTGAAAGGAACTTCTATGTTCTGAACTGGTATTAGTGAACACATGATTCATAAATCCTGTCTCTAATACGCACCTAGACTAGTTAGTGGCTTTAATATAAAGGCCCTGTCTCTAATTCTGTGAAAGAATAGAGAAATAAACTTGTCTTGTGTGTGCTGTGTGCATAGTCACTCAGTCATGTCTGACTCTTTGTGACCCCGTGGACTGTAGCCCACCAAATTCCTCTGTCCATGGGGATTCTCCAGGCAAGAATACTGGAGTAGGCTGCCATGCCCTCCTCCAGGGGAATCTACCCAACCCAGGGATTGAACCCAGGTCTCCCATGTTGCAGGCGGATTCTTAACCATCTGAGCCAGCAGGGAATTATTCATCTCCTCATCAGCAGCTTCCACATCTTCCATAAAGAACCAGGGAGCTGACTGAAGCACCCAGCAATATTCTGGAAGTGACCAAGGGAAACAGCAACATCACACCTCCAAGCTCTAGGACAAACTGCATGACTTTTTTTGATTCAGCCACTCTTTATTCTGAAATAATTCAGGAAAAAGCTCCAGTCACATGGAAAAGGAATGCAATACAAGTTGAACTCTGATCTGAAATTCTACTAAGGTGCAATGAGGATCAAATAGTAAGGTGGAGGGCTTCCCTAGTGGCTCAGCGGTAAGGAATCTGCCTGCCAGGGCAGGAGACACAGGCTCAATCCGTGAGGCTCCCATGTGCCACACAGTGACTGAGCCTGTGCGCCACAACCACTGAGGCTGCGCTCTAGAGCCCAGGAGCCACGACTACTGAAGCCCACAGGCCAGAGCTCATGCTCCGCAACGAGAGAAGCCACTGCAACGAGAAAGCCACTCACTGCAACTAGAGAGGAGTCCCTGGTCATCACAACTAGAGGAAAACTCACCAGCAACAAAGACCCAGCACAGCCAAACATAAATAAATAATAATGACAAAAAGTAAGGTGGAAAGGAAGAGAGTAAATCAACCCAACCTCAACAGGAAGAATGAATGTGCCAGGACAAAGAAGGAGGCAGTATAGGAAGGGATTTGGGTTCTGAGAGACCATTGTCTCCTTTCATTCCCTGTAGGTTCTTTTGGGCCTCAGTTTTCCTGTCTGTAAATGGGAATAAAAGTATCTACCTCAGAGGACACTATTCTGGATGAAGAGATTTAACAACCAAGTGATAATGAGTAACTTTGTGTGGATCCTGGGATGAACAAAACTGTTTTAAAAGATACTTCCAAGACAGTTCAAAAAACAAAAAGAAGATGGACTAGGTATGAGATGATAGCAAAAAATTATGATGTTTATCTTTTGAAGAACAGTCTGTTTTTTTAGAGATACACAGATGTAGAGGTAACAAGATATGAGGTCTGGAACTTGCTTTTAACATCCTTAACAACAAGGAAGGGAGAGAAGGAGGGAGTTTGAATTTTCAAAGACTTCTTTGCAGCTCCACCCAGCTGTAAACAGCCAATTCATCCAAAGTGGCCTCCTCTAAAACACATGGCACATTGAACACCCAAACCTTCCTAAAACAGTCTTGAATATGAGCCACACAAGATGCTTGGCTCCTAGTGGGGGCTACCTATAGGTATTACATATTCTCAAATCAATCACTTGACGTTTTTATGGCATCACAAAATCTACACCTTTGCTCCAGCCTAAATCAACAACAAAAGCATCAGCCACGACTGCGTATATTACAGGATCCTTGTAAATCAGCAGTTGCCTTTAAGCTCAAGGGACCTCCAAATCTGACCAGCTGTTCAAAACAGTAAAATCTCATTAGCTCAACGTCCAACCACTCAACGGTGAAGCTGACTTCAAAGTCACACTCTGCCACCAAAGAGAGAAAAACCAGGAAACTCCTGTATTTAAAAGCTAATTAACAAGCTGAGAATCCGATTTCTTCTCAATAGGAAAGAAGGGAGTACATGCTACTTAAGGGTTGTTTTTTTCCTTTTAATTATTTCTCCCCTTCCCTTTTATGAGAACACTTTTTTTTTTGGAAAAGAAATGGTAGGACTACTGCTTGATGTTGACTGTTTCGATCCAGTGAGAAATTCCAATTAGTGATCATATTTGACTTGGGCATTGGGCTGGGAGAAGATGGCATTAACTTTCATCTCTGCTGAATAATGTTATGGAAGGAGGCTTATTGTTTATTGGTATTTAAGTAAAATCCATTCTATAATGGCCATCTTTCTTAAATACATCAGCACTAAAGTCACTGGTTGGCAAGTAGATGGGACACGAAATCTATCCCAATATCTATCAGGTGGTGAAAAAAGAGAGAAAAATCTCTGCATGCATGTGTGCGTTTATTAATTTTAGTTTTCTTATTTTGGGTGGGGAATTGGGGATGCTGAGAGAAGCGATTTACAAAGCCCAGTTACTCTCTGATCTGATCCTTGACTGCTCTAGGAAGACCTGCCACTCTTGTTGTCAGTGAGCACCAGATGTTTTTAGTACTTTGTTGCTGTTTTACAGATACCCAGAATCTGAGGATTATGCATATTCTTATTTGCTTGATGCTGGGTTTATGGGGGGCATGATGGTGAGCGAGGACACTGGGAGAAGGCAGGCGGGGGGAGGTGATGAGCTTGGCCATGTCCTGCCACTTTTGGCCAATGATAAGCTTTTGCATGGAGCACGTGTGTCAGAACAGCAAAGCTCACTGAAGGGAATCAAACGCCTGGGACTGAGATGTGGTACCAGGGTTCCAGCAGACACATTAAGGGATAGAAGCTAACATCTGGCTGGACCAATAAATCCTTCCTCAGAAGTAATGCTGCCACATGCACAGCCTGTGCTTATGTCTTATCTCTTTTACACTTTGTGCCATCATAATCCATTCCACCTCTTCCAGAAGCTACACTGGAAGATAACAGCTAAAATGTCGAAAAGCATAAAAGGGGTATCAGTCATCACATCACTGTCATTTTACTTCAACTTCCCAAGGACTGCATTTTTGTTTGTGTTGTTTACAAATTGAGGGGTTGTGCAACCCTGCATCAAGCCGCTCTGTTGGCACCATTTCTCCAATGTCATTTGCTCACTTTGCGTCTCTGTGTCACATGTTGGTAACTCCTGTAACATTTCAAACCTTTTCATTATGGTTCTAACATTTATTAGGGTGATCCGTGACCAGTGACCTTTGATGCTACTATTGCAAAAAGATTATGGCTGGCTGAAGGCTCAGATAACGGTTAGCCTTTTCAGCAGTAGAGCATTTTTAATGAAAACCTATGCACTTTCTAGCCACAGTGCTATTTCATACTTAACAGACTGCACTATAGTGTATACAACACTTTCACATGCATTGGGAAAGTGAAAAATGTGTAGGATTTGCTTTACTGTGATATTTGCTTTAATGCAGTGGTCTGGAGCCAAACCCACACAATCTCCAGCTCTGTCTGTGTATCGTTAGTGTAAGAACAATACTGTCACATAGTGCCAGTAAAAGTCCATGTAGTCAAAACTATGGTTTTTCCAGGAGTCATGTATGGATGTGAGAGTTGGACTAAAGAAGGCCGAACATCGAAGAATTGATGTTTTCAAATTATAGTGCTGGAGAAGACTTTTGAGAGTCCCTTGGACTGCAAGGAGATCAAACCAGTCAATCGTAAAGCAAATAAACCTTGAGTATTCACTGGAAGTACTGATCCTGAAAGTCCAATACTTTAGCCGCCTAATGTGAAAAGCCAACACAATGGAAAAGACCCTGATGCTAAGAAAGATCAAAGGCGACAGGAGAAGGGGCCTGCAGAGGATGAGATGGTAAGATAGCATCCCTGACTCAATGAACACAAATTTGAGCAAACTTCGGGAAATAGTGGAGGACAGAGGAGCCTGGTGTGCTGTAATCCATGGGGTCACAGAGTCAGACTGGACTTGACAACTGAACGAGTGCTGTCACATAGTGGGAGCTCAAGAGATGTCCGTTAGATGAATGATCAAGTGAAATCAATCCATTTTACCTATTTGATAGCAATGGAAAAGCTGTCTCCCATTAGATTCACGAAGTTGCATGTCTGAGAATAAATTTCAGTCCCTCAGACTTTTCTTCATTCCTTTGCATCGTGTTTCTCTCAGATCATAAAATCCCTGCGTTTTCTAAAGGTGCCACTAATTTGTGTGTTGCATGGATGCCAAACACACTTGCCGAAAGGGAGTAAGCAGGAGTCCTGCCATGCCGTGTTCTGTATGCTTTAAAAGCATGGAAAGCCACTGTCTAAGAATTAAGCTGACAACTCCTGTGGAACAATCGGCCCTTACTGGCAAATCTCCCAGACCTCTAGATTGGTTTTAGAGACCAGACCAGAGGCAACACACACATACGAAACCCCGCCAGATTCTCACACACGGTTTTAACATCACCCTCCATATTTTGGGACAGATGAAAGGGTAATTGGAGGCCTGTGGAAAATATGAGTTTTTCTTTGCTTCTCATATATCCCTTCACATTCTAGAAGGGAAGGAAATGACTTATGTAATGTTATGATAGTGTTAAATGACTATTGTTTCCATGCTTATGTTAACTACCTCAGGCAGGTTGGGGTGTGGGTTCTGGCTTAGCCGTGGAGAGAACCACACCAGTCAGAAGTGTGTTTCAGTTTTCTCCCCAAAATGAATGGAGCAGCAGCACTGAATACAGACTTTCAAAAATCAGAGGTTCTGCTCTTTCTGGTCCAATGATGTGCTTAACAGGGAAGAGGAAATGAAATTAAGCGGAAACAGGTTTCCAAAAACAGAGTCTTTGCCAGCCAAATCAAAGTCCAAAAAAATGTTAACAGGCCATGATTATATCCTTGGAAAGGGATGATCCAAAACATGATCCATCAGGAAAAAGACAGTTGAGTCCAAGGTATTCCTTGAAAGGGAATCCCGGTAGGATTCAAAGTACCTCCAACCTTCCTCATGGGGGAAAACGTGGCTCCCCTTCTCCCCAGTCTGGTCCATGCACCCACCATGCCAAAACCCCGTTGCAAAGCCACCTCCCCAGCCTGGTAAGACGAGAAGGACCCAGCAGAGCAGGCAGCCACAGTTCTAAGTTCCAAGTGTGTCCTGCAACCATCTAAGGAAAATTAAACATTTGGTTACTAAGCTCTATGTAAGCATGCTTCCAGATGGTTAAGGCGCTCCAAAAAATGAATTGACACTTTTTTCTCACATGCTTATTCTATTATGGCTAATATTATGTCATCACCCATACACTTAGGCTCTGGCATTTATTTGTACACCTGGATCCTGCTGGTTATTTCCCAGAATTAACATCTTTCCATATGCCTATTTTTCAAAATGCACACCTTGGCTTTTCTGCTTCATATTATAGAGTTTGTGATTTCTACTGTCCCTCATACATTTTCATTTGTTATTTACAAGTTCTTCTCATATTTACATAGACCAGATTAACTGGTGTAGCACCAAAGACATACCCTTAGAAAAGTAAAGATAGTCCTAATTTATTCACCAGATACCAATTTTGAACAGGAAAGATTATAGGGCATAAGCTTTCCTAAGTTTGTCATATCAAAAAAAAAAAAGAATAACATGAATTACACACACAGGATATGGGTTGATATTTGAGCTTTGAATGATTTGGGAATCCCATCATTTGTTGTTCAGTTTATCTACGGAAGTGAATTATAAGAACAAAAATCCATTTAAATCAGTGGTACTGCTTTAAAATTCTCATTCATATAGTTGAAAATTCCCTATAGATGTTCAGCTCATACACATGTAGACTTCCTTCCTTCTGTTCTTCCTCCTTCCTTCTCTTTCTATACCTGACCAGCTACTAGAAATATTTACTGAACAAAGTTTTTTTTTAATTAAAGTATAGTTGATTTACAACGTTATATTAGTTTCAGGTATACGGCAGAGTGATTCAGCTATACACACATTATATATATATATATGTGTGTATGTATATATGTGTGTGTGTGTACATATATAGAGAGACTTTTTATTTTGTGCGTTATGGTTTATTGTAGGACATTGATTATATTTCCCTGTGCTGTACAGCAGATCCTTGTTTATCTGTTTCATGTACAGTAGTTTGTATCTGCTAATCCTGAGCTTCTAATTTATCCCTTCCCACCCCTCTTCCTTTCTGGTAACCTTAATTTTGTTTTCTACGTCTGTGAGACTGTTTCTGTTTTGCAAATAAGTTCATTGTGTCATATTTTAGATTTCACATATAAATGATGTCACATGGTATTTGCCTTTCTCTTTCTGACTTACTTCACTTAGTACGATAACCTCTAGATCCATCCATGTTGCTGCATTCTCTTCATGGCTACGTAGCATTCCATTGTATGCACGTACCACATCTTCTTTATCCATTTTTTGTTAACGGACATTTTGTTTCCATGTCTTGTTTATTGTGAATAGCATCGCTGTGAACATAGGGGTGTATGTATCTTTTCAAATTAGAGTTTTCATCTTTTCTGGATATATGACCAGGAATGGGATAACTGGGTCATATGGCAGTTCTATCTTTAGCTTATAAGGAACCTCTATACAGTTTTCCATAGTGACTGCATCAATTTACATTCTCACCAAGACAGTAAGTGGTGAGCAAAGATTTATATTGTTATGTTTTAAAGTATAACATCTCTTACATCATTGGCCAAGTTTTGGCTTATTCTTTATCTATTCATTCAACTCACATTTATTAATTAAGTGGCTATTGTGTACAAGTTACTGTGCTAGGTGCTCAGAATACTCAAGAGACTTAGATTACTAAGGAAAATAAGGTATGTACATAATGATAATGCAAGGCATCATAATTAAGAGGACAAAAGAACCGCAAGGGAAGCGCAGATAGACGCCTAGGGAAAGTCGGAGGACTAATTTTAGGTGGACGCTCAGCAAAGGCTTCCTGAAAGTTTTTTTTTTTAAGACTGAACAACGAATTCACAAGCATGTGTGTGGTGCATGTAAATTTCTCCCATGTTATTTTAATCATTTGTTTGTCTCTCTCAGTTCTTACACAGCAAGTTCCTTGAGGGCAAGAGATACTGTTGGGTCCACATTAATTTTTTCTAATACCTAGGACAAATGCCTGGAATGTGCTCAGTAAATGTTTGTTGAATAACGTTATTAATAATGAATTTGGTCATAGGGGAAANATATATGTGCGTGTGTGTGTACATATATAGAGAGACTTTTTATTTTGTGCGTTATGGTTTATTGTAGGACATTGATTATATTTCCCTGTGCTGTACAGCAGATCCTTGTTTATCTGTTTCATGTACAGTAGTTTGTATCTGCTAATCCTGAGCTTCTAATTTATCCCTTCCCACCCCTCTTCCTTTCTGGTAACCTTAATTTTGTTTTCTACGTCTGTGAGACTGTTTCTGTTTTGCAAATAAGTTCATTGTGTCATATTTTAGATTTCACATATAAATGATGTCACATGGTATTTGCCTTTCTCTTTCTGACTTACTTCACTTAGTACGATAACCTCTAGATCCATCCATGTTGCTGCAAATGCCATTGTTTCATTCTCTTCATGGCTACGTAGCATTCCATTGTATGCACGTACCACATCTTCTTTATCCATTTTTTGTTAATGGACGTTTTGTTTCCATGTCTTGTTTATTGTGAATAGCATCGCTGTGAACATAGGGGTGTATGTATCTTTTCAAATTAGAGTTTTCATCTTTTCTGGATATATGACCAGGAATGGGATAACTGGGTCATATGGCAGTTCTATCTTTAGCTTATAAGGAACCTCTATACAGTTTTCCATAGTGACTGCATCAATTTACATTCTCACCAAGACAGTAAGTGGTGAGCAAAGATTTATATTGTTATGTTTTAAAGTATAACATCTCTTACATCATTGGCCAAGTTTTGGCTTATTCTTTATCTATTCATTCAACTCACATTTATTAATTAAGTGGCTATTGTGTACAAGTTACTGTGCTAGGTGCTCAGAATACTCAAGAGACTTAGATTACTAAGGAAAATAAGGTATGTACATAATGATAATGCAAGGCATCATAATTAAGAGGACAAAAGAACCGCAAGGGAAGCGCAGATAGACGCCTAGGGAAAGTCGGAGGACTAATTTTAGGTGGACGCTCAGCAAAGGCTTCCTGAAAGTTTTTTTTTTTAAGACTGAACAACGAATTCACAAGCATGTGTGTGGTGCATGTAAATTTCTCCCATGTTATTTTAATCATTTGTTTGTCTCTCTCAGTTCTTACACAGCAAGTTCCTTGAGGGCAAGAGATACTGTTGGGTCCACATTAATTTTTTCTAATACCTAGGACAAATGCCTGGAATGTGCTCAGTAAATGTTTGTTGAATAACGTTATTAATAATGAATTTGGTCATAGGGGAAATTCCAGGCAGGGGCCGCAGAGAGCAGCTGACTATAGACAGAGTCTTTTGATTCTATCATTTGGCAAGTACAGAATCTTTCAGCTATGGAAAATGAAGCAATACATTTCTTGTTTCATCTGAGAGTTTATTTTGATTTGAAACAAACTTGCTTGTCTTCTACCCACGTCTGGCTGCACAGCTTCACTGGCTGTGCCCACATGGGCTGAGAGACAACAGAGCTCAGGGTAGAAACTTCCTTTTCCCACCCGGGTTCCTGAGCAGCTTCCTGACCTGGATGGAGGCTTCATTCACAGCCCCTCCAACATGTGGGAATGTCTCACTATGGCTACACTGAGGATTAACCAAACTCGGGCAAGTGTTTGGAGAGATTTAGAGGAAGGTCCCCATGGACCTACAAGGTATTAATGTGATGGAATGTTTAGCAAGTCAAGCAGCTTGGCTCAATTTTTCAAACTAGTGAGGTTCTCTGTTGGAATTGCTGCTATGTTCTCATTTCTAACAGAGTATATTTAGTCCGTTACCATTCACAGCATGAAAAAAGACCCAGGGAAAGGGGAGAGAGAAAAAGTGTGAAGCCTGTGTCACTTCAGTATCTGTGTGTGTGTGTGTGTCCAGAGCAGGCAAGGTCTAGTGGGGAAGGACTAGGGAAAAAGTATGTTAAATAACTAGATAAAAAGTCCCCTTCCAAGAGGTTCCATGAGTGGATAAAAGAAGGGAAACCCTTTCCCATTAACTGAAATACTGGGAAAATTCTCCTCTACTCTCAGCACTGTTACTATCAATTAAGTAATAGTGAAGACCCTTTAATTTTTTAAAAGGTACTTAATAGTAATTTCAGTTGAGTTTGAGAGGTGAATAAAAACAAAACAAGCCTTGTGATCTCAAAGTCATATTCATTAATGCTCCTCACTTTGGTCAAGATAGGTGCCTGGGAAGGACATCGGCTTGTCAACTCTTAACAGGGGTATGTGACAACAGCATCTTACATTCTATGGCACTGGCAGCTTAGTAAGTATGGTCACATTTAGAAAAAAAATAATGTATCCACTTTAATTGGAGGCTAATTACTTTACAGTATTGAGGTAGTTTTTGCCATACATTGATATGAGTCAGCCCACAGGTGTACATGTGTCCCCGGTCCCAAACGCCCCTCCCACCTCCCTCCCCATCCCATCCCTCTGGGTTGTCCCAGTGCACCAGCTTTGAGTGCCCTGTTTCATGCATCAGACTTGGACTGGTCATCTATTTCACAGTATGGTCACATTTATGACTTTTGGGACCCTAGGAGAGTCAGAAGCCAGATATTTGAAGCCCAGTTTAACAGATAAAGAAATGGACTCAAGTTAAATATATTTATTTCTGTAAAACTGCTAATTAGTGATTGAGCCCCTTCATAAATGTCATTTCATTCTTACACCAGCCCCATAAGAGAAGGGCTCTTCTCTTTCATTACGGGTGAGGATTTCTTCAAATTGAACCAATTAGGTTCTTTCCAAAATATCACAGAATTTATCAAATAGTGACACTAGATTAATCAGCCATTAGAGCACCAACACTATTATTTAATCACAGTGAAGGGTCAGTTGCTCAGTCATGTCTGAACCTTTGTGACCCCATGGACTGTAGCCCACCAGGCTCCTCCATGGAATTCTCCAGGCAAGAATATTGGAGTGGGTTGCCATTCCCTTCTCCGGGGCAATCTTCCTGACCCAGGGATCTAACCCAGGTCTTTCACACTGCAGGCAGATTCTCTACTGTCTGAGCCACCAGGGAAGCCCCTCTTTAATCACACTCCTTTATTAATTTGACAACCTATGTATAAGAGCACCTACTATGCATCAGACACTATTCTAGGTACTTCAGATATATCAACATTGTGATGTTTACATGCTCAAAACAGAGATAAATGAGTAACTTTACAATTCTGTGTATGTGCACATACTTACTGAGTCTCTATGGGAACAACTGATTTGAAGTGAATTTACCAGGACTCAACATCACAACTGGAAATAGCTTCTATGTTTTCAGCAAGCACTGTTTAAGTGATTCAGTAGCTATTGCCAAGATTCTTCCACACTATTTAGACAGAATCCAGTGACTATACCTCAAAAGAACCACCCCTGGGGGCTTAACTGCTAAACAGTCTTGGTCTCAGACCCCACTGTTGGAGAAAGGATAAACTAGTAATATTGCTAAGGATACTGGTACTAAATAATATCTATATTTTGTTTATGGTTCAAAGAATCTGATGATCCCATTCTAAATTAGAAAATAAAATGTTTATATTTTGTTTAAGAATAAGTTGTGTCATGCAGAAGTGATTAGTTACAATATTTTGTGCAATTCAGCCATCCCAATTCAGGAATTTGGAGAGTGCTATGCTACCATTCAAATATTTTCTTTCTCTCAGCCCTGACTTTTTTTTTTTTTAATGTTAATTGATTTGCTCCATGAAATGCCCTGTAAAGTGGCCAGATGTTGTAAGAGAACCTTGATAGTATGGGAATTCAGCAGGAGACTCCGGCAGCATAAAATGATCCTCAAGTTTCTCCAGCTCTCAATTTGGCGAAAACAAAGGCTCCCACTTTAAGTAGGATTAGAAACAATCTCCTGGATTTCACTGGTAGTGTCTAAAGAAAAGAAAAATTTCTCGCTACTCCCACCACTCAACACAACAAACAGGATTTGTAAACACAGAAGATACTATTCTGGATTAGTAGCCAAGAGACCTTGGTTCATTCTTGACCCTGCTGTCGTCCGGCTGTGTGACCCTGGACAAAGCATACAGTCTCTGTGTCTCACATTCTCATTGATTAAAATGGACACTGAACACAGCTGTGCTTCCCTTATGTATGAACAAAGCACTATGGGGAGTCAGGGGAGCAAGTAAATCCCCCAGAAGAAGTCAAAGAAGGCTTCAGAGATGAGATGACATTCGGTCTAGTTTTGGATGGAGAAGGAGAGTTTTGCCAGCTGAAAAGGAGAGGGACAGGACTCTGGGACAGGAGGAGATGTGGTGATTGCATAGTCACAACCAAGAGCTATTTGCAGAGAAAATCACAAAAGGGAATAGAGAGCTGGTGTATTCAGGGGTCAGGGAAAATCAGGAAATAAACACAGGGGTGCATAGGCAAGGCTGCAAGATCAGCTCCATTTGAAATTCAGGACCTCTGTGTGTCTCATTAATTTTAGATTTTATCCAGAAGGTAACCAGAAGACAACAAGAATTTTTGTTTGATCACTATTGCTTTTCAGGACAAGAAAATTTTTTTTAACCTAGGAAGATAACTCTGTTGACTGTATGCAGGATGCACTGGAAGAGAAAGTAAGTGATGGGGAAGAAGCACCAGGCAAGATATAAGGGTCTGAACTTAAAGCCTAGCAGATTCCAATGGCAGAAGAAACTTCTGAATTTAAAGCCTAAAAGAGGATCCTAAGGAGGATTAACAAGACTTTGTGACTAGAGAAGAGAAAGAGAAATCAAGAGGCTGTGGCAGCTCTAATTTGAGAAGCTCTACACTTTGCTCTCCACATCCATAGGCTCTGCATCCATGGATTAAACCAACCATGGAACCCGTAGATGCAGAGAACCCACTGAACCACTTTATATACTGGACTTGAGCATCCACAGATTTTGGTATCCACAAGGGTCCTGGAACCATACCCTGCAGATATCAGGGGACTGCCATATAGTGATTACACATAGACAGAGGCTCTCAAACTTGAGCATGCATCAGAATCACCTAGAGAGCTAATGAAAACATAGATTTCTAGACTCCAGTTCCCAAAGTTTCAACCCAGTAACAAGGTCTCAGAGCTGCTGCTACTCTGGGGAACACAACTTGAGAAGCAAGGATGTAGGATTTCAGGGCATGAAGAGTTAAAGAGTAGGGAAGCTGTCAGGTTAATTTCCAAGCCAGCTTGTTTGAGGAACCTATGGGGCATGTTATATGTCTGTTGTCTAAATACCCCATCGGAGGGAAGCTCTAAGAGACCAAGAGTGTTGTCTGGTTCATGCCTGTACCACCAGTGCCTAGCATAATGTCTGGAGAAGAACAATAAAGATTTGCTAAATGAATAAAAGAAAAACCAATCCAGGTAAAGACCAGAAAGCAACTTGAAATATGGGTCCATGAATTTTGTCCAAAAGTCACATCTGTTCATATGGATTGGAATATATAGATGGCCATTCCTTTCTTGAAGGAATCTTCCCGAGCCAGGAATCATATCTAGGTCTCCTCCATTGCAGGCAGATTCTTCACTGTTGAGCCACCAGGGAAACCCATATAGATTGAAAGATGATTGCAAATAAGGCAGTTAGACCACCAGATTTGACATTTTTCAAATCCTTAAAGAGTGTAGCAAAATTAGGTACAAAGTTCCACTGAGTTCATAAACTTTGAAGGTAATGCCAACAGAAGCTTGAAGATGCAATCCATGTTTAGGCTGTCTTTCAGTTTGAACCATAGGAGTACAACGTGCAAAGCTGAAAACTACTTGTTCCTGCTGCTGCTGCTGCTGCTAAGTCACTTCAGTCGTGTCCAACTCTGTGTGACCCCATAGATGGCAGCCCACCAGGCTCCCCCATCCCTGGGATTCTCCAGGCAAGAATACTGGAGAGAACACAACTTGAGAAGCAAGGATGTAGGATTTCAGGGCATGAAGAGTTAAAGAGTAGGGAAGCTGTCAGGTTAATTTCCAAGCCAGCTTGTTTGAGGAACCTATGGGGCATGTTATATGTCTGTTGTCTAAATACCCCATCGGAGGGAAGCTCTAAGAGACCAAGAGTGTTGTCTGGTTCATGCCTGTACCACCAGTGCCTAGCATAATGTCTGGAGAAGAACAATAAAGATTTGCTAAATGAATAAAAGAAAAACCAATCCAGGTAAAGACCAGAAAGCAACTTGAAATATGGGTCCATGAATTTTGTCCAAAAGTCACATCTGTTCATATGGATTGGAATATATAGATGGCCATTCCTTTCTTGAAGGAATCTTCCCGAGCCAGGAATCATATCTAGGTCTCCTCCATTGCAGGCAGATTCTTCACTGTTGAGCCACCAGGGAAACCCATATAGATTGAAAGATGATTGCAAATAAGGCAGTTAGACCACCAGATTTGACATTTTTCAAATCCTTAAAGAGTGTAGCAAAATTAGGTACAAAGTTCCACTGAGTTCATAAACTTTGAAGGTAATGCCAACAGAAGCTTGAAGATGCAATCCATGTTTAGGCTGTCTTTCAGTTTGAACCATAGGAGTACAACGTGCAAAGCTGAAAACTACTTGTTCCTGCTGCTGCTGCTGCTGCTAAGTCACTTCAGTCGTGTCCAACTCTGTGTGACCCCATAGATGGCAGCCCACCAGGCTCCCCCATCCCTGGGATTCTCCAGGCAAGAATACTGGAGTGGGTTGCCATTTCCTTCTCCAATGCATGAAAGAGAAAAGTGAAAGTGAAGTTGCTCAGTCTGTCCGACTGTTAGCGACCCCATGGACTGCAGCCCACCAGGCTCCTCCGTCCATTGGATTTTCCAGGCAAGAGTACTGGGGTGGGGTGCCATTGCCTTCCCCACTTGTTCCTAAAATGATGGAAACAAATACTAAAGGGGTATCCATGAGGACTATCAAAGGAAGAATTTCTGTACTTAGAGGGGAAGACTAGTCTGTCTGTCTTCCCCCTTTCTAACTGTCAACCCCTTTCTAACTCTAATAGATATTATGATTCTATGACCTGAGTAAGGAGCAATGATGGATTCGTGTCAACTTGAGATGAAGAACATAGTAATTGGATGCAGTGGAACAGCCAATGAAAATTTATCTCAGAGTGGGAAGGACAAGCATAATGAAAATATAAGAGCTAAGATACTGGAGGGAAACAGAAACGTGTGAGTCAGGGCATGGGGCAGTGCCAGCCATGTTAGAAAGGGGAGATGGACCATTTCAGGTTTGCGTCAAGTCCATGCTACACACAGACTGATGAGCCTGTATACAAGGCAACATCAACCCCTCTGTCTTCTCTGCCTTATTATTCAGAAGTTAATAGATTGTTGTGAGAGAATAAGCTCTTGTTTAGCAAAATATCCTAGAACATCCTTGTACTGAAAAGTCACAATTTCTGAGCATTAAGAAAAGACACTTACATTCTAACTCTGGCACTTACTGCTCACACCAGATTATTTTTAGAAAGAAAACATATAAATCAGGCAACATTTCGCTGAGAAGTAAATTCTTTTATCAGTAAAGGAAATTTGTGGCCTGATAGTGATAGAACATGGCCCTCTCAAAGTTAGAATATGCTTTTACCTCTGCTACTGGTTTAGAAATGGTTTAGAAATACACAAAGGATTAAAAAAAAAAAATAGGAGTGCAGTGCCTCGGGGAATACTGCTAGTTTAAATAACACATGAAAAGTATTTATGAGCCCTTTTTTATGAGGTGGTCAAAGAAAAGACCATCCAGCATGTAACATAAGACTGGCTGAAGAAGAAAGCATTTCCAAACCACATTGGAGAGTTAAGCATGAATGGAATTTTATTTCAGTCTCTATTGCTTATTTAAATGAATGGTGTTTTCAGATGGGGGCTAAATGATAATGCAGATCAAGGTGAGGCTTGCCAGGAAGAAAATATACTAGTCCATTATTCCAAGAATGTTACTAGGTAATGCTGAAGTCCTCTGAAATATATGGGTTTAGCAAAAGGAGGTTTCTGGAAGGGGTAAGTGGTTGTAATATGCCCAAGTCCATTTTGAATTCTGTGTACAGAGCGTTTTGCTAGAGTCAGGGCTTTGGAATGACTCCACATTCAGCAAACATGGCTAGGGTGTCTCCAGTCAACTGTGCTCGGCACTGCATACACACAACCGCAACATGTGGTGACAGCCACAGTTGGCTCCAAACAGACTGTTCTCCATTTACTCCGTTGTTGCAGTGGTCCTCTCTGAAGAATGCTTGCCTGTAGCTTTATTCCTCCTGAGTGGTACTGGGCCTGAGCTAATCTGCTCACTGTCTCCTTCCTGGGCCTCTGTGTGACAAAAAGCATGCCCTGGTGTGTGACAGCTGGCAAAGGTTATGGGTGGTGGATGCAGCCTTGGGACAGAACAAAGATAACTGGCCCCTAGAGGCATTCAATGGAGATCCTTGGCCTCATTAATTCCCTGTCTTCTAATGAGCAGCTGTCCCGTGAGTTATATCAATAACAAACTGTAACGGTAAAATGTTCCCTCAGGCCACCCATTGATTGAGTTCCATAGCTGTGTCAAGAGCACTGTTGTGTGCATCCCCTCAATGAATGCCAAGTGCTCCTGGCCATTCGCTCACTCATCCCACTAATACTGAGTGAGCGCCATCTGCATCCTAGGCACTCTGCTGAGTTGTCATCTAACTTCATGATCTTCCAACAAATCCCTTTTGGATTTCACAAACATCATATGGAGTACTAAATCTGCAGCTGGTGTTTCCACAAGTGAAAACAAGACTGTTTAAAAATTTTAAATGGAATCCATCCCTTCATCAACATCCTTCCTCCTCAAAAAGCCCACATTTCAAGTTCAACAGCATCAAGCAAGGTCCATGTCTTATAACTACACTTAGGAGATCAAACTAGTCAATCCTAACGGAATAATCCTTCCAGTGAATATTCAGTCAACCCTGAATATTCATTGGAAAGACTGATGCTGAAGCTCTAATACTTTAGCCACCTGATGCGAAGAGCCGACTCATTGGAAAATACCCTGATGCTGGGAAAGATTGAGGGCAGGAGAAGAGGGTGGCAGAGGATGAGAGCGTTAGACAGCATCACTGACTCAATGGACATGAACTTGAGCAACCTCCAGAGACAGTGGAGGATAGCGAAGCCTGGTGTGCTGTGGTCCGTGAGGTTGCAAAGTGTCAGACACGACCAGGTGACTGAACAACAACATTTAATAGTTGCATCGTTGAATGAAACTTAGAAAAAGAATTACAATCTTAGGCAAGTTGTGAATCTATACAACAGCTTTAAAATATTTTACAAGGTGAGGGGAAAAATTAGATGATAGGAAATTCAATTTTCAGGCGTGTATACTCAGTTTCTAAGTCATGTCCAGCTCTTCGTGACCCCATGGAGCCCACCAGGCTCTTCTGTCCATGGGATTTCCCAGGCAAGAATGCCAGAGTGGACTGCCATTTCCTTCTCCATCAGCTTCCAGGAAATTCAGTCAAATCATTCAATCATTTTTTCAGTCTCTTTTACAGAACCAGACCAATTTTGCTATAAATTTCCCTTTAAACATTGACCTTTTTCATTCCTTGATCATCTCTCTTTCTTACTCTCAAAATCGGGGTTTGTGGTGAATTGGAGATGATGGAAATGATGGATGCAAACCAGGGAGCCTGACAGTCCCATCTAGACACTGGCTAGTGTGCAGTGTAGCCTGGCACATATCACCCCACTTCCTTGGTACCCATCTTCTACTTCCCTTTCTTTCTAACCTCCTTGCCAGATGGAATAGTAGTTTACCAGCAGGAGAGAATCCCTCCCGTGACTACCTCTATGAGAGACCCCTGGGTGTAGAACCAGTCTCTACCCATATAGCAGTTGTCAAGCCCATCCCTGGGTAACTGATCACTTCTTCATCTTGTGGTGGGGGCCACCCTCCAGGAGGTAAAGGGAAAAGCTTAATTCACTTCTGTTAAGAGTTAATCCATATTTACCGTACAGCAGAAACTAGCACAACATTGTAAAGCAATAATATTCCAAATTTTTAAAAAATGCATTCCAATATACATTAAGTAAGTAAGTAAGTAAAGTCACTCAGTCGTGTCCGACTCTTTGTGACCCCGTGGACTGCAGCCCACCAAGCTCCTCAGTCCATGGGATTCTCCAAGCAAGAATACTGGAGTGGTTTGCCATTTCCTTCTCCAGGGGATCTTCCCAACCCAGGGATCGAACCCAGGTCTCCCGCATTGGAGGCAGATGCTTTAACCTCTGAGCCACCAGGGAAGTTCCCAATATACATTAGGTGCAGACAAATACTGTTTGATTCCACTTATATGAGGTACCTAGAATAGTTGAATTCATAGAGTCAGAAAGTACATTGGTAGATGCCAGGAGCTGGAGGATGGGGGGTTGGGGTGGGAAAGGGGATTGAGGACTTAGTGTTTAATGTGGGCAGAATTCCAGTTTAGGAAGGTGAAAAATTCGTGAGATGGATGTCAGGGAGAATTGCACAACAATGTGAATGTCCTTAGCGCCACTGAACTGTGTGGTTAAATACAGTTAAAATAGTATGTTTTATATTATGTGACTTTTACCACAATTTTTTTAAAAAAGGGATTTAATCCACAAATCCTCACTTCTCACTCTAGCAAAGTGATTTTTAAAATATATCCTGTCTTACTAAATACAGAGAAAATAAAACAGAATGCTGTCTCCATTTTTTTTTTTTTTTTAATTCCAGTCTTTGCCATAACTGGTGGAGGCTGGAGTCTTACTCTTCTGGACAAGAATTCACTCCAAACTTTACCAGCATGCCATGTGGTGGAAAGGGTTTCAAAATGATGATGGATTTCCAGGCATATTCAAAAGGCAAGACTTATGATCCTTTTTTTTCTTTAAATAATCTCTCTTACAGTTCAGCAAAGAAAACTGGCCACAACCCTCTATTTGTTTGCTTTCTTCCCCCTTCTAAAATAAACAGCTCAGTACTTCAAGTGTATCTGACTAATTGGAGGTCATTTTATTGATTTTATGCTCAAATTCTTCTTTTTCTTTCCCAGAGGCAGGCATACTTCTAGTTTTAAAATGAAAAGATGTAACAGCTTAGTCAGGATACAGCCCCAGTTTCCCTAAGAATCTTTTGGATTATCTAATGGTAACTTACTTTGTTTAGAGTGTTCCAGCAGCTTAAAAGTCATAAGCATTCAATTCTACCAGTGTTTTCCCAAGAAGCCACTTCAGTGCACCCTCACGGGGAGGTAGGAGAAAATTATTCATAAAGCAAAGCTTCCAACAACATCAATATAGTGATCATTGTAACCAGGAAGATCACATGTTATTTGTCTTGGCTCTCTCAACAACCAAGTCTAAAGCAATATTTTTCAATAGGTAGTTTTTCTATTTATGGATATTCCATAATCAAGAACAGAGTTGTGATTCTCTTAGTCATGGCTAAGCTATGGCTCAGATATTGTGCTATGACCTGACGGTTCAATGTCAGGACCCCACAAGGTGCTGGGATACCTCAGTTCCACAGATGGCATGCTTCCTGTGGCATCTAGGGACCTCTGTGACCCCAAGGATTGTAGCCCATCAAGCTGCTTCCTCTGTCTATGGGATTCTCCAGGCAAGAATACTGGAGTGGGTTGCCAATCCCTTCTCCAGGGGATCTATCTGACCCAGGGATTGAACCTGGGTCTCCATATTACAGGTGGATTCTTTACAGCCTGAGCCACCAGGGAAGCCCCTCTGAAAATAGAACCACCTCTAACCACACTCAACAAACGATTAATCAAGACTATTCTCTGCCTGGGGCATCATGACTGCCAGTTTATGAGATGCTACAATAGTCTGTGGACTTCTCTGGAATATAACTATAAAGAGTCATTGAGTTCTTAACTCATTCATTTACTCAACAGTGCACTCACTTTGGATGAGGCACTGTTCTAGATCCTAGAACCATTCCTCTTACAGAAGTTACACTCCACATCTTTAAATTTCTATGCATTTTATTGAGATCATCTTTCATAGACATAGAATAAAGATTGCCATATGTGAAAAGACTTTGGGTTTTCTAGAGCCAGCAGTCACTATCTTGTACTAATTCTAGTAGTGATATCTGCTGGGATTTGTGAGGAAGGGAGACATGGGGAAGAAAACTGTCCCTTGGTTTCTGAGACATGTGGAAATACACTTCCATTGACTAGGGCATGCTCATGTGCTGTTTGTTGCAAATACCAGATTTGGTCCAGCCGTGCAGAGCCACTGGAGGGCTTCACCATTAGTAAGGCATTAGTTTGGATAAGACACTCTCTCTATGTGGCCTTCAAACACTCCTACTCACAACCTGCCCCCCAAAACACAGACATCCACACCAGTATTGTGACACAAGGTAGGAAGCAGTGACAAAGGCAATGGTGCATTTATCATGCTGGTTACATCTGCAAATATCTCAGCAAATAATGGGGAACTTGGGGCTGGTGAGATGTAATTTCAGTTAAATTTCATCTATTATCATTCTGGGGAAAATGAAGAGTAATGTGAGAAGCCCATAGAGACATGGGCTTCCCTATTGACTCAGATGGCAAAGAATCTGCCTACAAGGCGGGAGGCCTGGGTTTGATCCCTGGGTAGGGAAGATCCCCTAGAGAAGGGAATGGCTACCCATTCCAGTATTCTTGCCTGGAGAATTCCATGGACAGAGGAGTCTGGTGGGCTACAGTCCATGTGGCTGCAAAAAGTCAGACAAGACTGAGCGACTTAACAGTTGTGTGTGTGTGTGTGTGTGTTTTGGTAGTCAGAATGCCCTGTGTTCTGGTTCTAACTATACTGCTTGCCACCTGAATGAGCCAAGAATGCTTCTTAATCTCCCAGACTTTATTCTCCCATCTGGGACATGAAGATTATACTGCCTATGCCATGGTGCTCTTCAGAGGATTAAGATAAATGGTCCAGCATCTTATCCAATACAGAAAAAGGGACCAAACAGTGTTAGAAATCTGCCCCTTTATCACTTCATGCAGCAAAAGTTCTGCCTTCATATATGATGGGGAAGAAACACAGCCTATTCAGATCAGAGTTCTGTAGCTTACAGAAAGAAAATCTCCATATACCCATTCAAACTATTTGTTTACTCTATCGATTGGTCACATTCTCTGTGAAAGGTACCATCTCAAGAACAATTGTCATCAAGCTTTTTATTATTATAGCCATTTAATCCCAAATCTGCATGGTTTTTAGGTGAAGTCTTGAGTCAACTGCTTACCAAGAAAATTTGGAGAAGAAAAGATCTTTTTTTACACTTCCGAAGTATGTCCAATTTGTTTTGAAAAGGCAGGTTTCCAATCTCACAGTCAGAAAACGTGGTGTTTGGGGTGGCAGTTATAATACTGTGACTATATTTCTCAAACCATAAATTGACATGTGGTCTGACAAGCATAAAGTGTACTTCTGGAGACAGTGGGATAGAATATTTGAAATCAGAACTGGAAAATTTGGGACATATGAAGGCTATAAATAGTGGGCAGAGATTGGGCTGGTTCCAGCAGAGACTCAATTCCTACTAAGAACCACATAATTAGCCAGTCCCCATTTGTTGTACATATAAATACTAGTACATAAGAGAGGCAATTTAAACCAGAATGATAAACAAGCCATGCCTCTGCCAGAGGGCTGCCTGGCACACACATTCCCTGTTCCCAGAGCTCTGTGAAGCCCTGGATGGGGAGGGGGGAGCTGTCCCTGGGGAACTGACAATAAAGCTGGGAAACAAAACGCTGAGATCCAAACACACCCACACAGCACAGCCTTTATCACGTGGTCATCCTCACTGACCCTTCATCCTACAGATGATGGCAGAATGATCTCACACTGGCAGTTTTTGGATAACCATGCCTCTTCCCAGTGGGAGAATCTACTTTCTGCCCAGACCCATTAGGAAACTACTCCCTGTATTAGACTGGCAAAACAATGTTGGGATTAGAGTAAGCAGAGAGTTAGGGCAAAGGGCATATTTGAAGGAAGTTCTGCCTCTTTATTGGGCTTCCCAGGTGGCACAGTAGTAAAGACTCCGCCTGCCAATGTAGGACACTCAAGAGATGCAGGTTCAATTCCTGGGTCCAGAAGATCCCCTGGAGGAGGAAGTGGCAACCCACTCCAGTATTCTTGCTTGGGAAATTCCATGGACAGAGGAGCCTGGCGGGCTACCATCCATGGGGTCACAAAGAGTTGGACATGATTGAGCCACTAACACACACACAGACACACACACACATACTTCTTTATTACTTTCACATTGCTTATTAGGAATAAGGTATGGCACTGCTCTACAAAATATAAGGACCCCAATATGACATTGCTTCAGTAGAGGACAATGGATAGGATGTGGAGGACACGAATTTATCAAGTTCATGATAGAAATAGTCCACCTGATGAACTTGACTTGAAGCTGCCATGTGATGCCAGACACATGGCTAAGCATACAACCTCTCTTAATCCCAACAAATCCTGTTATCTCACCTTTTACAGAGAAGGACATTGGGGCACAGGTTCATACAACTTTAGGATTTTTTTTTAATGTGGACCATTTTTAAGGTCTTCATTGAATTTGTTACAATATTGTTTCTATTTTATGTTTTGGTGTTTTGGCTTCAAGGCAGTGGGAACCTTAGCTTCCCAAGCAGGGATCAAACCCCCACCCCTTGCATTTTAAGAGGAACTCAACCACTGGATGACCAGGGAAGTTCCTCACACAACTTCTAATAAACTGTGCAGTCTTCAACTGAATTCAGGTCTTCAAATTCCATTACTCCCAACCTAACACCATAGCAAGAGCAAATATATTTCAGGAAGGACCAGAACAGAAACTAGTCTCCCCACCTTCCGGTTCTCCACAGCAAAAGCATCAGAATCACTAAGGAACATTTTGAAAATATAGATAGGCTTGGGTCCTGCCCTGGGATTTCTGATTCAGAGGGCCTGTGTCTCAGTATTTTGAAGCATACCACCCCAAACTGGTGATTCTCATACATACCTCCTGTTAGGGACTTCTTGACAAGCCAGCTGTATCTGGCTGAATTTTTGCTAATTTCTTAGCAAGAAGGGATTAGAAATCAATATTTAATATTACTTTTAAGCATTTGTTATCTGTGCAGTACAGATCTACCTCTGATGAACATGTAGTTAAGTAATAGCTTATATGTTGTGTTTAGTCACTAAGTCATGTTCAACTCTTTGACACTCTGTAGACTGTAGCCTGCCAGGCTCCTCTGGTCCATAGGATTTCCCAGGTAAGAATACTGGAGTGAGTTGCCATCTCCTTCTCCAGGGGATCTTCCTGACCCGGGGATCTAATCTGTGTCTCCTGCATCGGCAAGCGGATTCTTTTCCACTGAGCCACCTGGGAAGCCCTAGATTCATGATGATGGTTCAGACATAGTCTAACTACCCCTCAATATCTTACATTCAATCGATGTCTACCCTGGATGCCATTCTTTACCACTAGCCCCAGCTATGAAGATCCTCTGGGTGATATTCTTAACTACTGCAGTAAGCCAAAGTCAGATTAAGCCAAAACTAGGTTAAAGATGGCTCCTTACAGACTGCTCTGAGGATGGCCAAGTTATGAAAAACTAGGAGACACAGCAGCCAATGGTATACGTGTAGCAGAGCCAACACAACTTGAGTGACTTTTGGTCAATGGAATACGCCAATTTATAAAGTAAGGAACATACACTTGGACTGAAAACAAAAATTCCCAAACACTAATCTCTGCAAAGTACTCAAATTAGAAAGGCAGAAAGGATGAAGAAAAGAGATGGGTTCATTTCCAAAGTATTCATTTGAAATTTTTTGGTGCTGCAACCAAGGAGATGGGTATGAAAAATAAATTGGATCAAAATATCCACGTCTATATTTCTGTATAACCCAAATCTCTGAGGTTAGCCATTGTTTACATCTGCAATAAGAGAATAGAGTTAAACACGTAACACTGGTCTTTTGGCTTGATGACAGAAAAGAACATGATGCCAAGGGCAATTTATATTCCTGACATATATATGCTACTCAGTGCCTTAGGTCAAAGATTTGACCCTAATGCCTCGATTTCTCAATCTGAAAATATGGGTAGAGAGCAAGAAGGGGGCTCCTAGTAGATGAGAGACACCACATTTGTACTATACTTATGCTCTAATTGCAAACTACCCACAGTTATGTACATTCTGTTTTATGTGCTTTATAAGAGTCAGATGTGGAATTCCCTGTTGGTAGTGGTTGTTTTAACTCTCTAGAAACTTGAAGGGAAGTTAGAACTAAAAAGAAACGAAAGAAATAAGACTTAAGAATTAAATGCTTTGAATATTTTCCTAATTTTCTTTGTAGAGAAATGGAAGACAGACTAGCATCGGCGGGGTGCTTTCAAGTGAATCATAATCAAATGTGCGTGCAAAACCATTGGTGAAGTCTAGATGTGCAATTAAATGCCTAATTCTTCTCAGAGAGCCTCTGCATTCTTCCCTCACTGCACCCTCAGGAAAACACACAGTGGCCTTCTGTCTTGAGTACGGGTTCTTTAAAGTGTTTAAATGGCATGAAAGTGCAACTGTGTGCCCAATTAGGGGTGCAATTGCTGGGTCAAAGCATGAAACACAGTCTATTCCCTGCCACTCTGGGTTAGCTCTCCAGTCCTTGAGGGCCATGTTCCTCAACTCCTTTGGCATCCCAGGGCTCAGTGAGAAGTACTAGATGGTACTTTATCCTTTGTCAGTTTTAGAGACAGTACCAGGGAGAAAAAGTCAAACTCTGATGCTTCCACCAAAGGCTTTGATTTATTTCCTCAACTAAGAGATGGAAAGTTATCCTCAGATATTGCCCTGTTGCGTAGGGTGAATAATGAGGAAAGAAGCATAGGAACCTCCTTTAATTCCCTCTTTCCATCCCTCAGTACTAATCGTGGTTAGGCCCCTGTTCAGCTTATTGAAGAGAGATTAGGGATTATCAAAATATATTCACTACAAAGGACTCAGAGTGGGCTTCCCAGGTAGCTCAGACGGTAAAGAGACTACGTGCAATGCAGGAGACCCCAGTTTGATTCCTAGGTCAGGAAGATCCCCTCGAGAAGGGTATGGCAACCTACCCCACTATTCTTGCCTGGAGAATCCCCATGGACAGAGGAGCCTCATGGGCTACAATCCATGGGGTCGCAAAGAGTCAGATATGACTGAGCAACTAAGCACAGCACAGCACAGAGATCCAGAGCACATGCTCTGAAAAGGTCATGTAGGAAAGATTTAGAATTTTCTCTCCTTTGGAAGTCACAGATACACCCTTTTCATTAAAAAGTCTGACATTTGTTGGACACCCATGTCCCCAGGTCCAGCTGCCTTCCACAGACATTTTAAAATTAATTCATTTATTTTAATTGGCAGTAATTATTTTACAACGTTGTGGTGGTTTTCATCATACATCAACATGAAGCAAATCAAAGTCAGTGGGAGGAATGCACTGTGTGGGAAAAGCCAGAGTCAGAGGTTAGACAGCCTAGGAAGCGGATCCCAGGGGTGGAGAAGAGGTGGGGAGGCCTACGCGTGGCAGGTGGGTGTGTGTGGAGGGGTCTGGGGAGCAGGCAGGGTAGGAGAGTTGGTGTCAAAACAACCCGTAACAGTCAGAGGACAGGTGTTTCAGAGGCAGAGGAACTTCAAGCTCTAGGGAGATCATCAGGAGAGCAGGATTTGAGTCCCAGAGGAAGAGGTAAATATAAGGAAGCAACAAGTAATCCAAAGCAACCCAGAGCAAGAAGCCAGAGAACTCAGTGTTGGACTAAGCAGAATATAAGGTCAGGGTTTGGTCACTAGATACGAGAGGAGTCCGAGCATTGGGATTTTACTTTAAAAGCTTGGTTTCCCAGGTGGCACTAGTGGTAAAGAGCGCGCCTGTCAGTGGACGAGATGTAAGAGACAGTCAACCCCTGGGTCGGGAAGATCCCCTGGAGGAGGGCATGGCAACCCACCCCAGTATCTCTGCCTGGAGAATCCCATGGACAGAGGAGCCTGGTGGGCTACAGTCCATGGAGTCACAAAGTCGGACGCGACTGAAGTGACTGACCACACACCCACGGACTGTACAGCACAGAGAACTCATACTTGCTAAAGGTCTATATGGGAGAAGAATCTAAAAGGGTTGATACATATATTTATATATAACTGACTCATTTTGCTGTACACCTGAAACACAACATTCTAAATCAACCACACTCCAATAAAAACTTTAAAATAAAAATTGACGCAACACCTACTGTGTGTTGGGTGTTGAAAGCAAATGTCAGTATTGATAATACAATGGTAAAACCACAAATAGAAATAATGGTTAGAAACAGACCTAACAAAGGGCTTGGGATACTAAATATGCAGTTGTGGACTCAGGGGATCTTTTAGCTCCCTTTGGTGTTTGCAAATTCTGGGATAACATGTGAGTGGTTTCCGCTACAGGAATCCCAGTGCTGTTAGAGCAGAGCTGCAGTGGACAAGTCAGGACCCCGACTTAGTAGGACATGTTTATGATTCTTCCTTCTTATTTGTCCAAGCTGCTGCTTTTCTGTATCCCCAGTCTTCTTTGAAAAAAAAAAAGGGAAGAAAGAAAAAATACACACCCTGTCTTAACATGCCTCACCTCCTTCCGATTTGGCTTAAGAACAAAAATTCCAGCTGTTGATATTTCATGCCTCATCATGAAACAGGGCTGACCTCTCACTGGCAAAGGGGTCCCTGTTGTCTGATGGGCTCACAGAGCCTGTCCCACAAACCCCCTTCTTGTTTTTGTCAAAAGAGGTTCGTGTGACTGTGTCATGAAAAAAACAAAAACAAAAAACACAGTTCAAGTGTTAGAAGCCAGTTCCAGACTCAAAGAAATGCAGTGGCCAAGGCACATGAACAATAAAGGTGCATTTATACAGTAAATCCAAACAGTCACTCACCAGAAATATGCAACCCCAATGAGCAGCACTCATAAAGTGTGGAGGGGCAGGCTGCATAGCAGCTTGGAGGTATAGAAGGCAACAAAGCACTAAGGTAAACTTTTTGAGAGGATCAATTTGGTCATGGTTACTGGTTATTAGACATATTCATAGGGTCTTTCTCTGGCTCTAAACACCAATCAAGACAGTGACACGGCTTCCATTGACTTAGAGAATGCATAGCCAGAGAAGTGCACAGCTGAAGCTTCATTAGCAGAAAGCAAGGCAGGTGCTAAGGTAGAAGCACAGGATGCATGGAGGTCAGAATCATCTAGAACTAGGCTCCACCTTGAAGCCATCTCATGGGTTTAAAAGGACTGAGAAAATATCTGCGTGTACCTTGATACATGATGACACAGAACCTTCCTGGGCAGATACTTGGTCACTCACAGGCAGCCCACAGCACTGACCCCACTCCTGACACATCAAGGGCTCCACGCCAGGCCCCTCCCTTCAGGCACTCATTCTCTCTCTGCTGCATCTCAGTGGCTTCCTGCTGATCTCCCCACTTGCAGGATTTCCTCTTCTTCACAGACATATGCACTAGAGAAAGCTCCTCAAAACCACACTCACACCACCCTCTTGCCCAACAACCTCAACAATGCATCTCTAATAATATGATAATGGTAGCTGCTATTTATGGACTGCTGGGCTTGTGCTTTGCCTTGGTTATTATCATTCTCACAGTGATAATATTAGGCAGGAGGTAATCCCTCCATCTGTTCCACAAAGAAGCAGGAACAAAATCCTCACTAAAGTCATCAGTGAGGAAACTGAAGATCAGAGAGCTTGAGGCATCCTCCCCAGGTGCCTTGTAAGAACTTACCTTACAATTCACATGTAGGTGTACCCAGTAGGAAGGCTGGGGTTCTCTCTACTCTCCTAGACTACCCTAGTGGGAAAAAAAATGCAAACTCTCTACCTGGCATTCAAGGCCTTACAGAGTCTGAACCTAAGATGGCTCCAGTTGAACTTTCTCTGCCCATATTCTTTATTTTGGTCCAAACAAATTACACCCAGGGCCCTAGAAATGCCCAGCTTCACAATACTGTCTGGGACTTCTATTCTGGTCCTACTTCTCAGGATGCTTCTTTCCCACATAAATTCTACACACCAGTCCCAGGAATGAACTGTTAAAAAGCTGTCTCTGCCACCACACCTTTCCTTGTAAGCACACCTACACCACAAACACACCAGCTAGAAGACTTCTTCCTCTGATCCCACCAGCAACTTGTGAGACTCTCATGACTTGTGTTGTGAATGGTCATACCACAAGCTCGGAGGTCAGAAGGCCCAAGGTTTAATTCTTCACTTTTTCACTTACTACTTAAACTCTAGGCCCTCTGCCTCCCTGTGCCATAGGATTGTTTTCAGGAGTTACTTATAAAACAAATGGAAAAGCGCTCAGCACAGTCTGACAAGGAGCAAATGTCTCTAATTATTACTATTACAGTATTTGTATCCACACATTTTTCTGTCTTCTGAGCATAAGTTTCTTGAGGAGGGGGAACTACCTTACACAGTCTTCTATCCCCACTGTGATTAGTGGCACATGATAATATTTGACAATGAATGACAAATCTGATGGAGTTTCCAATCTAATTTCAAAACCAATTAGGTTATAACCGGTACCAAAGCTCTACACAATGAAATTGCAGCAAGAATTTAATGGGCAAATACCTATATACTTCTGAGTTATTGTTTTGAAGAACTTAGATGAGTGAGGCCCAGGGTCTATAATGCTACAGTCAGAGTTAAAAGAGAGAAAAAACACTCAAAACACACCTCCCATCCCTTGTGCACAGATGAAGGAGCACTCACAAGGCTTGGGGAGAACAACAGGGCTAGTAGCAGCAGCATCATAGTAAGTGGTAGGAATAGCAGCCAGCATGTACGAAGCACTTCAGGAGGTACCAGACAATAGTTTAAATGCTTCATGTGTGTTAACCCATTGAATCCTCATAACGACCCATGTGAGGAGCTTCTATTCTTTCCCCATTTTTAGATGAGAAAACTGAGTCCGAGAAAAATTTCTAAGGTCTCACAGGAAGTGATGGAACAGGGATTTGAACCAGAGCCCAAGCATTCTATACATTGTGACAAACAGTGACAGTCTCGACGCTGTGCTGTCCCCACCCACTGGTAAGGAGGCCAGTCCAGCCAGACCTCAGACTGCCCTAGTGGGACCCACCAGTCACCCCACACTAAAGGGGCTGCTTCCTTTAGGAGATCCAGATGCCATCAGAAGGCCTGGAATGAGAATAATGACATGAGAGGACACTAAGCAGACTCAGATGACTGAGTGAAATGACCCACGTGGATGGAACTTCAGAGTACAGGTCAAGGAGCCTGGGAGGACCTCAGAGAGCAAGCTTTCTGAAGCGATCACAGTGTGTGAGGAAGCAGATACAAGCTGAGGCCAAAGGATAAAGGGAAGCAGCCTTGCTCCTGGATGAGTTCCTTCCGGAAAATGAATATAAACATATTGATGACCATGTTTTAGAATCCCATATTGTTTTAGGCTCACCTAGCCACAGCTGGGGCTCTGGGGCCCCTCGATGCTGAGGAGTTAATGTTGAAATTGCTGCTTAAAGCTAGTTAAACATAAGGAGGGCTCTTCCTGATGAAAACCATGAGGGAAAAAAAAAAGGCCCCCATAAATGCAGCCCAGGATGGCTGTGACCATTCATTAGTATCACTCTCACATAAATCACCATTCCTGAAAGAAGGGAGGCAACCATACTCTGGGGCATGAAGCCAATCAATCTCAGAAGAAGCAACTTTGCAAACCCTTCTTAAGGTCGCCATAGCCCAGACCATGATGAATCCCTGCTCTGCTTCATTAGATATGTGAAAAGTGGACCTTCTTCTACAGGGTAGCCTGTGCGCCAGTGTAGGGCCAGTAGTGCCTGCAGGCGTCTCAAGTCCACAAAAGACAGCAATGGACTGACTATTTCACTCACTCACTTAGACCAACTCCTGGACAAGCATTCTTTCATCCAGTTGGCCCGAGAACATGGATTTTCAACAGGGACAATAAAAGGGGCAAAACTAGTTCTTGGAGGGTGAAATAAAACCTTACTATCTTTTAAAATAAATCACAGATATACATAAGACAAATAAACAGACATGTAATATATCTGTCCTGGTAAAATTCCATGATGGAGGGGGGAACAATGAGGGGAAAAAATGCACTCTTTGTGGGATAGGAACAAGAATGAGCCCAGTTTTTAAACACTAAGAGAAGCACAAGAAAATTGGAAAAGGTTGCTGATGGGAGAAGTAGGAAGACAGAAGAGACAATATTTCCCCATCTTCAGTCTTTGCCAAAATCCACCTACAATCTCTAAGGACGTAGCTGGAGCCTACATCCAGGTTCTTCTTTGCTATAGCTTGGTCCAGCCAGCCATCAACAAATAACATAATGAAGGGATCCCACTTGTAGGAATGAGGTCAAACCCGAAGGTCAGCTGTGCTCTGCGGTTTAGGAAAACATAAGAAGACCTCAGGAGAAAACAAACCTGTTGACACCTTGATCTTGGGCTTCTATCTTCAAGAACTGTGGGAAAAGTTGATTTCTGTTGTTTAAGCCACATTGTTGTTCTTCAGTCACTAAGTCATGTCTGACTTTTTGTGACCCCATGAACTGCAGCACACCAGGCTTCCCTGTCCTTTGCTATCTCCTGGAGTTTGCTCAAACTCATATTCATTGAGTTAGTGATGCCATCCAACAATCTCATCCTCTGTCACCCCCTTCACCTCATGCCCTCAATCTTGCCCAGAAATTATAGTCTTTTCCAATGAATCTAGTCTATGGTGCTTCATTACTATAATACACATGGCTGGTATTACTTCACCACTAAGGCTCACTCACACCAGATTCTCCTCTCCTGGGCACAGGAGAACAATTTCCCCAAGTCTGACCAATTACTTGGAAGCAGAAGTGACATCGCATTTCTGGGCCAAAGCATTACAATGCTGGGTCAGGATATTCTATTAACTCTCTTCCATGCCACAGCGATCAAAGAACATAAGGAGATGGAGGTACCAGGAAAAGGAAGTAGCCCAGAATCCCAAACCACTACTTCCCTGGAGAACTGGGTCTGCAGAGGACTTTGTGTGAAAGAGAAATAAATTTGTTCTGTTATGCCACTGATTTTTTTAATGTTATTTTTCATACAGCATGATTCAGCTTATTTTTACTGATATAACCACCCTACATATGTTTGGGAGAATATTTCCTGGTGGTACTGGGGTGTCTCCTCATGGGCTACCTGTGAAATGAGATGTCTTCCCTCTAAAAAAGTCATGAGGAAAGAAACTGACAATGAAGTGTTCAAACAAAGGGGGTGATCCATGTGGAGCCTCAACAGAGGCAGAGGGTAAGAATCTGTCAAAGTTTCTCTACACGTGTCTAGTCAAGTTGGGTGAGAATTCTGAGGGCGTGAGCAGCCAAGGGCAAACAAAAGGGGTGTGTGTGTGCTATTTTGGCATAAGTCAGAGCAGGCTTATGGGTTCTATAGTGGCCTTAAGGAAATGTCCTTCAAGGTATATTAATGCATATATGTGGAATCTAAAGCAATGGTATAATCTTATTTACAAACGGAAATAGAGACACAGACACAAACATATGGACACCAATGAGGGGAAGAGGGAGGTGGGATGAATTAGGGGATTGGGATTGACATATATACACTATTGATACCATGTATAAAATAGATAACTCAGTGAGTGTTAGTCGGTCTGTCATGTCCAACTCTTTGCAACCCCATGGACTGTAGCCCACCAGGCTCCTCTGTCCACAGAGTTCTCCAGGCAAGAACACTGGAGTGGGTTGCCATTTCCTTCTTCAGGGAATGAGAGCTCAATGAGAACCCACTCTATAGCAGAAGAAACCCTACTCAGTGCTCTGTGGTGACCTAAATGGGAAGGAAATTCAAAAGAGAGGGATATATGTATAACTGATTCACTTTGCTGTACAACAGAAACTAGTAAACTAAACTACTCCAATAAAAATTAGTTTAAAAATAAACACCTACTCTGGTTTCCTTCTCACCAGGAAGGCGCTTTGATTCTTGGAGTTTGATTTCCTGGTCAACAAGAATAATTGTTCCCACAAAAATATATAGCATCATCTAACACTGTAAATCCAGAGAAGGAAATGGCAACCCACTCCAAAATTTTTGCCTTGGAAATCCCATGGACAGAGGAGCATGGCAGGCTACAGTCCAGTCCCAAAGAGTTGGACACAACTGAGTGACTAAGCAAGCAAGCAACACTGTAAATAGATTTCCCAATACATTTCAATTAAGTGTATTTAGCTAGCAGAATTCTGACAAACACCTCAAGACTTTATTACCCCGATGGGTACCAATGCTCCAGGCTCCAAACTTGCAGGAACTCCATGTAGACTAAGTCACTGGTATAACCCAGCTTTATGAGACAAGGTATGAGAGGATGATGCCCTCAACTTGTTGGCAGATTCCATTAAACTTATCTTCTTTTCACTTATGCTTTTTTACTCATTGCTCAATCCCTTTAGTTCTCTTCTCAACACCATGATGAATTTATCTTTTGCTCTCGACACTTAATTTCTATCTCATGTGGAAACTCAGCAAGGTGTGTGCAAGTTGCATCCTATAAAAAGGCTGCTCAAGCCAAGTGGTTGGGAGAGACACCTGATTTCTGACCAGAGTTCCACGTGTCAGGGCATGTGGATTGCATGTACTCATATCAGTGACCAAACGGATCCCTTATGCAAGCTGGTCGGCCAGAGTGGGGATTTTTCTATAATTTGCACAAAGGTCCTTGTGAGCTGAAGGTGGCCATGTCTTGAGTCACACACCCCTTTCCAAAGCCTGACTTTTCTCTCAGGGTTACATTCATACTGTTGCTCATATACTTCAAAGCAGAAGGTCCCTGTAGCGGGGCTGCCCCATTACCACTGGCTCAGGCATCACTTCTGTGAGTGAATTTACCCCAGTTTCTGATGGACAGATGCTGTACCCACATCATTGCTTAATTCTGTGGTTCTCAGCAGCACCACCCAAAGGGGCAATTGGGAAATTTGTGGTGGCAACTTTTTGAGCTCTCAGAATAATTAGAAGCAGCACTATCTTTAGTGAGCAAGGGTAATGGATGCCGGCCATCCAGTGGGTGTGGGATGGTCCTGCACAGAGAAAACTTGTCCCTCATCCTGTGTGATTTTCAAATGCCCCCCACCCTCAACTTCATGGAGATGAAAAACTTTCAGACATTCATGCAAATAATAGCTAAATGCATGCCATGTGCTTGCCCCTCATTCAGTGGTTCTGGGTGGATGAAATTCTCTGCTCTCTGGAGCTTGTAAAAACCTGTTTTAATTTTCTGAGCCTGGAACTTAACCCAATATTACATAAAACAAAAAGTACTTTTGCACTGTCTTAAGATCTCATTATGTTTCCTGAAATGCAACCGCCATGCAAATTGAGGAAAAATTGTAATTAATTTTGTTCTGAAGTCTACCAAGAATTGTTCACTGTATCAGAAAACCACATCATCAACTGCGTCACTCTTCAGGACAATCAAGCCACTGGTATAATTTGTCTTTCCAGTTCACACTTACAGCTACACCACTGACAGGGTCCCTGACTAGGCAAACATCTGACTCCTTAAGGAACATTTAGCATAAAACCATACCCATACCAGGGAAGTAGCACATACTTCCCTGGTGGCTCAGATGGTGAAGAATCCACCTGCAATGCAAGAGACCCAGGTTCAATCCCTGGGTCAGAAAGATCCCCTGGAGAAGGAAATGGCAATCCACTCCAGTATTCTTGCCTAGAGAATTCCTTGGACAGAGAACCATGGAGGGCTATAGACCATAGGATCAGACATGAGCGACTAACACTTTTACTTTTTCACTGTACTTTATACCCAAACATTCAGAAATAGGTGTTATTTTATTATACATTGCTTTCCTTTGGTTTCAGTTACCTTATAGTTGGGGCATTATTAATATATTATTATTTTTAATATGTGTATTGTTGGTTATCTTATCAATGAATCTCATTTCAAGATGTCAAATGTGATATAAAAAATTGTGCCTTTTACAGAGGGGGGCACTGCATCTAATAAGTTGAAAATCAATTCCTTAACCATTGAAGTATTCAGCCCCACAGTTTCCAGTGAAGAGCCTCTTCCTCAACAGTTTTCTAGAAAGCTTTCTGAGAGCAAGAAATCACTCACATTCCCGTTTTTCAAAACTCAAGAGTCCCCTTCAGTCTAATGAATTTGAGGAATACCTCTTCAAGGAACTATATCCAGTGAAAATCTCAACACATAGGGTAGAAAAGCCCATGTGGTTATTTATAGTGAAATTAATGGAGAAAAAATGAATTCCATACAACTAGTAACTTTAATGTTAAGTAAGATTCTGAAAATCTCACATTCCCTAATTCAATGAATTATTCACAAAAATATAGATAGTCATCATTGACTAGTCATTGGTTAAAGTAAAGGGCACAAGCTAACTCCTAAGCTGTTTGGGAAGATACTTGTATCTAATACAAACACATGATAAACAACAATCTTCTCCTTGATGTCATGACTCTACAGAGAGTAAATGTCATGGAGGACATGAAACAGGATCCAGGAGAGCCAGATTAGGGAGGAGAGCAGCAGCTGGTAGGGAAGGCGTCTAAGCCATCCCATAGGGAGCGCCAAGGGTGCAGACTGCTAGTCCCACCGATGCCACTTACTGGCTTGTCTGGCTGTAGATGAGTTTCTTTTCCTCTGTTCCAGTCACAGTTCAACCAGAGAAGCCAAACCAGTAGGAATTGTGTATCAAGAGATTTATTGCAAGACATTAGTTTACATGATTATGGGACCTGGCTAGGAAAATCTGAAATCCATAGGGCAAAACATCAGAAAGGCTACCTGGAAGTCCTAGGCATGGGCTATGCCACTGTCCATGGGCAAAATTCTTCTTCAGAGAGGCCTCATCTGTGCTCTTAAGATTCAACTGACTGAATCAGGCCTACCTAGACTGTCTAGGACAATCTCCCTCAAGAAAGTCAACTGATTACAGACTTTAATCACATCTACAAAACACCTACACAGTAACACCCAGATCAGTGTTTGACTGACTAATGGTGTGACAGCCTAACTAAGTTGAGTCCTTCAAAAGACCACAAAAGTCCACCCCTTGTCAACTTTGCACCCAACACCCATCTCTTAAAAATCACAATCTCCAAATAAAGGGCATAGCAAAGTCATAACTCTACTACCACAATGCAGCTTATCCTTCATACAACTGAAAACACACCAACCTCTTCCCCACAAGAGAAGGCCAAGTTCTTGGGGAACGTTTCTAACTCACCTTTGATGTCCTGTTACTGAAATACTATAAGGTTCATCATCATTAATAAATTTTATGTTAAATGATAAGGGGATAAGAGAAAAAAATGAAAAATATTTAATATGTATATAAATATCTGAGCAACAAAAGACAAACACAGCTAATAATATTTTCAACTTCAAAATGAGGATGACAAGGCCTGTTTCACAAAGCTGCTCAAAGAATTCAGTGATGTGATATGTTTTAAGCATTGTATTCTAAATGTCATCATCATCAGTATTACTACTAGACAGGCACCTAAAATGGTTTTAGGGGGAAAACTGTGACTCAGAAGAACACAACAGTAAGTCTAATGTAGGACTGAAAGGGAATTAAGAAATGGCTGTTTCTGGAGCAAAAAAAAAAAAAAAAAGCCAAAAAACCAACAACAGAAAAAAAATCATAGTGAAACATACCAATTTGTTGGATGAAAAAACTAAACACTGAAAATATCTAAATAATTTTCATAGTGCAGGCAGAGAAACAAACTTTCTCTTAGGTAGCAAAACTGTCTTTTGATAAGCAAAATACCTAAATAACATCTTTAGCTGGAAACAGTGCAGCTTTTTCTTCCTCTCCCGTCATTCCCCTGCACTAGCCCACAAAGAGGGACCTCTGGATTACAATCAAGGAGAGAAGGGAATGTCTATGCTTCCCCAGTGAAGACTTCAAGAATCTGGAGGACCAAAGAGAGAGAAAGAGACAGACATAGACAGACAGAGATACAGAGCCTCTGATGGAGGGAGACAGAAGCCAGGAAAGAAATGCAGGCTCCTGGGGTTGGTACAGCTGTGCATAACAAGACAGGCAAGGAGGTGTTATGGGGCTTTCACTGCACTTATAAGATCCTCAAGATTTTCCCTAAAAATGAGTTTATTTTATGGAAATTATAATTCAGTATGCTACACTAAGACTTCCCTGGTGACTCAGATGCTAAAGCGTCTGCCTACAATGCGGGAGACCCAGGTTCAGTCCCTGTCAGGAAGATCTCCTGGAGAAGGAAATGGCAACCCACTCCAGTATTCTTGCTTGGAAAATCCCATGGATGGAGGAGCCTGTTGGGCTACAGTCCAAGGGGTCGCAAAGAGTCGGACATGACTAAGCGACTTCGCTTCATGCTACACTAAAGTTTTTGACTGTGTGGATCACAACAAACTGTGGAAAATTCTTCAAGAGATGAGAATACCAGACCATCTTACCTGCCTCCTGAGAAACCTGTATGCAGGTCAAGAAGCAACAGTTAGAATCAGACATGGAACAATGGACTGGTTCCAAATCGGGGAAGGAGTATGTCAAGGCTGTATATTGTCACCTTGCTTATTTAACTTATATGCAAAGTACATCATGTGAAATACCAGGCTAGATGAATCTCAAGCTGAAATCAAGATTTCCAGGTGAAATATCAATAACCTCAGATATGCAGATGATACCACTTTAATGGCAGAAAGCAAAGAGGAACTAAAGAGCCTCTTGATGAAGGTGAAAGAGGAGAGTGAAAAAGCTGGCTTAAAACTCAACATTAAAAAAATGAAGATCATAGCATCTGGTCCCATCATTTCAAATAGATGGGGAGAAAGTGAAATAGTGACAGACTTCAATTTCTTGGGCTCCAAAATCACTGGGGACAGTGACTGCAGCCATGAAATTAAAGGACGCTTGTTCATTGCAAAGTTATGACAAAGTTAGACAGCATATTAAAAAAAACAGAGATATCACTTTACCGACAAAGGTCTGTATGGTCAAAGATGTGGTTTTTCCAGTAGTCAAGTACAGATGTGAGAGTTGGACCATAAGGAAGGCTGAGGGCCAAAAACTGATACCTTTGAACTGTGGTACTGGAGAAGACTCTTGAGAGTCTCTTGGACAGCAAGGAGATCAAACCAGTCAATCCTAAAGGAGATCAACCCTGAATTTCCTTTGGAAGGACTGATGCTGAAGCTGAAGCTCCAATACTTTGGCCACCTGACGTGAAGAGCCAACTCACTGGAAAAGACCCTGATGTTGGGAAAGATTGAGGGCATGAGGAGAAGTGGGCAACAGAAGATGAGATGGTTGGATTACATCATGAACTCAATGGACATGAGTTTGGGCAAGCTCCAGGAGATAAGTGAAGGGCAGGGAAGCCTGGAATGGAGTTGCACAGAGTTAAACACAACAGAGTAATAAGATAAATAATCCAATAAAGTTGATTGTTAAAAAATTCTATGATGATCTTAATTTTTACAAAATATTGTAACATTTTATAATGTTATAAAATGAAAGGAAATAGTAAAATATTAGCAGTGGTTATTTCTCAGTGATGCTGATATGAAGCAGTGTTTTCAGTTCCTAAATAAGTGTACTGATTTTTTTCAGAATTAGAAAAAGTAAAATCTTCCTGAAAGAGCACCATTTCCCACTGAGTCTGTGCTCATTTCAGAACAATGCTGACTGCTTAAAACTTATCAATTTCAAATTATTATCGCTTCACATAGAATAACCCATCTTGTTTTGATTGCTACTCAAGTTCCAGTTTTCTTCAGACTCTGTTCTTGCCTTTGAAATTAATCAATAAAGCAAATGAACCAGCAACAGTGAAAGCATCCGCTCTTCTTGAATAAAAGAGCAACAAATGGGGAGACTCAAGACTCAGGTTTCCAAGGCAGCTCTGCTAAAGAATTCATCGTGGCCTTGGGCGAGACTTCCCCTCCAGGCCACCGCTCCTTCAGCTATAAACCGCAGGCCGTGAACCGGATCATCTCTAAGGGCCCATCCGGCACTGACATCCCACCACTTTATGTGCCCCTTGGGGAGGAAAAGCAAGCAAAGCAGGAATCCATCACTGAGTCATCTCTTCGTGGCACTGTGATAGAAATCACACCTCAGACAGCCCCCTTCTCTCTATTTCTCCATTTCATCTTCACCTTCTCCGTCTTCTTTTTTTTTGCCAATCATGTGGCAGTAAAACTTAGTTTTCACTCCCAACACTTCAGCTCTTCTGGCTGTTACTCTGAGAGTTCGGTCCTTATTGGTATCTGATTTTGCTCAACGGGGGTCTGAATATTTCCTCCACTCCACTCCAGCTTATTTCAGAAAAACTTCACACCCTCTCCTCTGTTGAAAGCTTCTCCTGCCTTCCTGCATCATTCTCCCTGCTATTAATATAAATGCATGGGGAGCAGCCTCCATTTCTGCTCTCACAGAATGATGCTGGCATTTAAGAAAACTCTGTGTGAGTACAGGGAGGCTGGGGACGGATGCGGGGGTGGAAGCCCCAAGATCTTAATGTAATCATGCTCATTTTAAGATCTACAGTCATTTGTCCTTGGCTCCATCTTCCCAGAAATGACTGGCACAGAAAGCTTTTTTGAAGGGCTATTGGCTCAAGCCTCACTTGGCGGGTCTTGTGGTGGGGGGGGATCATTTCAGTTACAGTTTCATCTGCCAAGTCTGTATTCCCTGTTGCCTGCTGACCAGAGTTGGATTTTAAATTTCCATCAAGACCACCTGCCTGGTGTTAATTAGTTATGGTTTCTTATTTTAAATGCAAACTTGTTTTAACATCCGTGAACTGGCGTAGCATCTTGGGCAACTCCCCTGGTTCTACTGTACAAGCAGCAGTCTCAGCTGACCCAGCTATTTGTACTTTAATAAAATGCTGTAGCCAGGAGGGTAGAATATCCAGCAAATATCTGAGGCTCACCATTGTGAAATCCAAGTAAATCTCAACTCCTGTTTTTTTCCTATTGTTTTTTTGAAAAATCTTGAATGTATAATCAAGGATAATTTTTTCTTATTCCCCATCCCACACATGTGCATCACACTTCCTTATAATGTGAATAAGAGAACCTTAGAGAGAAACACAAACCTATTGTTTTTAATGCTGCTCTAGATATCTCTGTAGGTTTCATTCATGTGTGATGCATTTACTTATTGCTGTTATATTAGTTGCTCAGTCTGACTCTTTATGACCCCATAGACTGTGGCCTGCCTGACTCCTCTGTCCATGGAATTCTCCAGGCAAGAGTACTGGAGTGGGTTGCCATTCCTCCAGCAGATCTTCCCGACTCAGGGAAAACCCTGATCTCCTGCATTGCTGGCAGATTCTTTACCATCTGAACAACCAGGAAAGCCCACTTACCAATTATTAAATCAAATCTACTGGTTTCCTCTTACAGGTAGTGGGTGAAGGAAATTATCTTTTCAGGCCTATTAGCTTTCCTTTAGCATGAAAAACTAAAGCCAGGAGTTCTCTTCTCCACTGATACAAGCATGTTCTCAGGAGACATGTTCTGACCAGATAACTTTCAGAAATTTATCCTAAATTTTCCTTCAATCTATGGCACAAAAGTAAACAGAAGCACATTAAGAATGATGGACATAAGAACCAACAGGAAGATGATCTGGCATTAACACACAAATAAAATGAGTCTAGAATTTTGGAAAGGTTAAGAATCCCTCCTTTCTCCAAGACTCAGAAATGAAAATGGAATCTGAGGGAGAGTCAGGAGTCAATGGCTTTCAAAGAAGAGCTTGTATCTATAGATATTTTGATGTTAAACCCACTAATTCTCACATCATGTTGGACCAACATTAAATGAAGGTGGAAAAAAGTGAACTGATGTTGTTGTCACTTTACATTTCCTTGAGTGGCCTGCCATCCAGGTTTCTTTATCATCTTTAGAAACATCCATTTCGAGAAGTGACGAAGAGCATCATCTTCACAGATGTATTGTTGTTTTTCTTGTGCCCCAGACTATCTGATTTTATGTTCAACTGTCAGTCAATTCAGTTGCTTAGTCATGTCCAACTCTTGTGATCCCATGAATTGCAGCATGCCAGGCCTCCCTGTCCATCACCAACTCCCAGAGTTCACTCAAACTCACGTCCATCGAGTCAGTGATGCCATCCAGCCATCTCATCCTCTGTTGTCCCCTTCTCCTCCTGCCCCCAATCCCTCCCAGCATCAGAGTCTTTTCCAATGAGTCAACTCTTTGCATGAGGTGGCTAAACTACTGGAGTTTCAGCTTTAGCATCATTCCTTCCAAAAAATCCCAGAGCTGATCTCCTTCAGAATGAACTGGTTGGACTTCCTTGCAGTCCAAGGGACTCTCAAGAGTCTTCTCCAACACCACAGTTCAAAAGCATCAATTCTTCGGCACTCAGCTTTCTTCACAGTCCAACTCTCACATCCATACATGACCACTGGAAAAACCATAGCCTTCACTAGACAGACCTTTGTTGGCAAATTAATATCTCTGCTTTTGAATATACTATCTAGGTTGGTCATAACTTTTCTTCCAAGGAGTAAGCGTTTTTTTAATTTCACGGCTGCAGTCACCATCTGCAGTGATTTTGGAGCCCCCCCAAAATAAAGTCTGATACTGTTTCCACTGTTTCCCCATCTATTTTCCATGAAGTGATGGGACCAGATGCCATAATCATAGTTTTCTGAATGCTGAGCTTTAAGCTAACTTTTTTACTCTCCTCTTTCACTTTCATCAAGAGGCTTTTTAATTGACTAGATGGACCTTTGTTGGCAAAGTAATGTCTCTGCTTTTGAATATGCTATCTAGGTTGGTCATAACTTTTCTTCCAAGGAGTAAGCATCTTTTAATTTCATGACTGCAGTCACCATCTGCAGTGATTTTGCAGCCCAAAGCACAAGTGCAGCCGAGAGGAGCTACCCCACATCCGAGGTCAGGAGCAGAAGCCAGGAGGACCCCATGCCAGAGGGGCAGCAGCCAAGAGGAGCTACCCCACGTCCGAGGTCAGAGGCGGTGGCTGAGAGGAGCTACCTCGCGTCTGAGGTCAGGGGCGGCGACCAGGAGGAGCTACCCCACGTCCAAGGAGCGGTGGCTGTGTGGGCGCAGGAGGGCCGAGAGGAGCTGCTCCACGTTCAAGGTCAGGAGGGGTGGCGGTGAGGAGATACCCCTCGTCCAAGGTAAGGAGCAGCGGCTGTGCTTTGCTGGAACAGCCGTGAAGAGACACCCCACGTCCAAGGTAAGAGAAACCCAAGTAAGATGGTAGGTGTCAAGAGGGCATCGGAGGGCAGACACACTGAAACCATACTCACAGAAAACTAGTCAATCTAATCACACTAGGACCACAGCCTTGTCTAACTCAAACTAAGCCATGCCCTGTGGGGCCACGCAAGATGGAGGGGTCATGGTGGAGAGGTCTGACAGAATGTGGTCCACTGGAGAAGGGAATGGCAAACCACTTCAGTATTCTTGCCTTGAGAACCCCATGAACAGTATGAACAAACACAACTAGGTGTCAAATAATTCCAAATATCCTCTGAAGCCTACCAGTCAGATTGCACAATGAGAAGGTACTTGTACAATATATGCTTCAACTGCATTCAGGTGATGTTTAGAAATTCCTCCCCCTCACTCAGTTCAGTTGCTCAGTTGTGTCCGCATCTTTGTGACTCCCATAGACTGCAGCACACCAGGCCTCCCTGTCCATCACTAACTCCCAGAGTTTATTCAAACTCATGTTCATTGAGTCAGTGATGCCATCCAACCATTTCATCTTCTGTCGTCCCTTTCTCTTACATTCATTCTTTTTTTTTAATTTTTATTTTTACTTTATTTTCCTTTACAGTACTGTATTGGTTTTGGCATACATTGACATGAATCCGTCATGGGTGTACATGAACTCCCAAACAGGAACCCCCCCTCCCACCTCCCACCCCACATCATACCATTCTTTTCCAGAATCAGGGTCTTTTTAAATGAGTCAGTTCTTTGCATAAGGTGGCCAAAGTATTGGAGTTTCAGCTTCAGCATCAGTCCTTCCAATGAATATTCAGGACTGATTTCCTTTAGGATGGACTGGTTGGATCTCCTTGCAGTCCAAGGGGCTCTCAAGAGTCTTCTCCAACACCACAGTTCAAAAGCATCAATGCTTCAGCGCTCAGCTTTCTTCACAGTCCAACTCTCACATCCATACGTAACTACTGGAAAAACCATAGCTTCACTTCAAATTTAAGGCACCACGATCCAGTAAAGGGAGATGGAGTATTGGATGGAATTAAAGAGAAGCAGATTTGGCGATTTCCGTGGTCCCAGGTGGCTCAGTGGTAAAGAATCTGCTTGTCAACACAGGAGATGCTGGAGATGTGGGTTCAATCCCTGGGTTGGGGTGATCCTCTGGAAAGGAAATGGCAACGCACTCCAGTATTCTTGCCTGGGAGATTCCATGGACAGGGGAGCCTAGCTGGTTCCAATACATGGGGTCACAAAGGAGTCACACATGACTTAGTGACGGAGCATGCACACACAAGCTCTCCACCGTAATGCTCACCATCAGCAAGCAGTTCATGGTCCTGCATCGGCCCAGAGACAACAAAAGATTCCACATGCTGAACTGTACGCCTTCCTCCCAGCCTATTTCATTATTTTCCCATTTTCTGTTCTTCAAATTTTTCATCTTTGTCTCACTTTTTCTTCCTCTTTTTCTCTTGCACACAGAGTGGCAAGCATGTGAGTATAAGCAGACGCAATGGTCACACACTTCCATATGACAATTTCAGGTCTTATTCAAGATAAAGTGACAGGAGGGGCAGGATAGGGGTAGGAGAGTGGGAGGTTCAAACTACTGGGTGTAAAATAAGCTACAAAGATGTTTTATATAACACAGGAAATACTTCATAATAAATATTTTGTAATAACTGTAAATGGAGTATAACTTCTATAAATTATATAAAAATAAAACAGTGCAGCTTAAGAAGTCAGTGTCACAACAGAATTATATTATAAACAAATTAGTTAGAGTTTAATTTCATAATGATAAGACCACAGATTAAGTATAACACTGATGGAAAGGGACTCTGAACCAAACCTAGCTCTCTGGATTATATTCTTTATATTTTGAAGTACCAGACTGACACACACTTTTTAGCCTTCTTTATAACAAGATGTCAAAGGTCAGCTCAGCAATCTTTCATTCTCTCAGACTTACTGTTATTGAAACCAATTATCTCTAGTCACAACTCATTTAAGTGAAAGGTACTTGGATCATTTTCCTTTTCATTATCTTAAGAACTTAGCCTTGTGTATAATATATAGAGCAAGAGCTTGTAAACAAACCACTTGAGTTGGATTCTTTGCTTCCTAACATCTCCATCTCTTACTACCTGTTTAACCCTTGTCCACTTGACCTATCTGAGCCTTTTTCTTTTTGTTTCACATCTAAGTACTGCTGGGAGAATTTTTATATAAGATAAAGTGCCACATTGATTAGTTTTATATATTTCTTAATCACTTAAAATGAATAAAACTGGGCTATTATTTTTAACAGGTGCCTAGATTTTTCTGTGCATGTCACTGATGAAGTTACATTTTCCTATTATTCTGTGGTTTTAGACTTTGCAGAGTGTGAGTATTTTTAGGAGCATGTATGTTGCACTAGAGTAGACTGCACTAGAGAGTGGAATTTATCACAGGTGATCTTTTAAATATGGACACTTCAAGTTTCTTTTCCAGTGTTTCATGTTAGTTTGCAAATTAGGTTAAGTAAATTAGCTCACGTTGTCTCAAATTATTGATTATAACTTTAAACAGTGTAATCTTGACAGTAATGACCAGGCTTGATGGAAAACTATCTGGTTTACTTCAGGGCCCTTTCTTTTTTTTGTTTCAAAAGTTCTGGAAAATTCTATTTACATCAATTTGTATATTAATGCTTTTACCACTGAATCTGATTTATAACATTGATTCAATTGCTAATATTATCAAACAGCATATTTTTCATGGTAACTTTTTCAAGGCTTCTTTGTAAATGGTTAAGAAGGGAGAGGGGAACACCCCATGCAGTCACAATTATCCAGGCTGCATGATTTTTATCTAAATTTATCGACTTAATCAAATGATACCAGGTGAGAAAATTTTCCTTTAGGAAAAATGCAGGGTAGAAACTGTACATAATAAATGAACAAAACACCTCTCTTTACAACTTTTGTGATCCCAAACAAAAACAGGTAAGTAAAAATTCAGATGATAGTATCTAATCACAACATTATCCTAAAAAAACTTTTAGGTAAAAGCCCCAAATTTAATGTGATCTAGAGGTTAGAAACATTTTACTAATCTTTGAAAAATACCTGGGTCATCATAAGCAAGAAATGATTGTGCATTTCATTTGCTTTCCAAAAAGCTACTGTATTAACTGGAAAGTGTAAACGTGGCTACATGGGCTCTTGACTTGGAGAATAAGAGTGATAATGTCTTCCATACATGAAAGACCATATAGGTATGCAGGCATGTTAGTAAAGAATAAATCACTGCAGAGTAGGAGAGAGAAAAAAGAAGCAAATCAGAAAGCCCCTGGTACAACATTCAATTCAACATGTTGAACTCGACAGAGTAGAGTCCAGGAGACACTTTGTTTTGCCTCCCCCTTGAGCATCCCTATTCCTAAACAAGTGGGTCATGGGCCAGTGACCACATGAGGAGCAATATTCCCCAGGCACATCCTCAAGTTATTCCCCAGGGTTCTTTCTGCAACCATTCTTACTGTGGAGACCACCCGGTTTTATATCTAGAAGCTTTAGCAGAAGGACACTTGTTTATCTTACAGCAAAGCAGGGATCATTTGTTACCAAAGATTTCCAAGGAAAGATTTCCTTTGGCAAGAGCAGAAAACAAAACTCAGTACGGGCCACACACCAGCCACCCCACCGGGGTCTTACTTGTTCTCGTTGCTTGCATCGTAACGGGGCATAGGGTCTAGGTCATTCCCATTCACGTCACAGCTTGCCAGAGCATCCTGGGTCACAGAGGAGAGAGAGAAAGGATACAGATGTTCATTAATTAGCCATGGACCTGAAGGCTCATGACTCCTTAAACACATTTCTGCAAGAGAGTAATTAGATTAAATAAAACACTCATGGTCCAGTGGTGTCAGAATGCCTTGTTCGGTAACAATCAGTGTCATATTTTTTCCCATAAAGGTGAAGAAATACTCTCTACGGACCAAAGACGTGCTCAGTCCATCCTTGCCAGCACTATTCCCCCATACCTCGCACTGACCCTTCAACCCAATAACCACCTACTCTGCAAAGTATTACTAGACCACCTAGAAGCAAAGTGATTTATTCTTCATAGACTCTCTCTCTATTCCTTACTTCATCTCTTGAGTGTGCAAATACATTATCACAATTCAGAGATTTCTGGAGACAAAGATCATTCACAAATAACTGGCAAGTCAATTAAAAATGAGTATTAGAAATCTACTGTATCAAGTTATCTTGGGACCTCTATGAGGCAATATTTGTCTGGTTTCAGATGTTTTATCTACTATGAAAGGGTCTACAATTCAAGACTTCTTATTTTTACCTATGGGCTTTTGCCCCAACCAAAATAATAAAGTTTTACTTTATGTCAAGGTTTCAAATGAAATAGAGGTTTCTCTGATAGAAAAGCTGCATTTATTTGCTTTTTAAAATAATTGTGAAAAATATTCAAATTTCTAAGAAAAAAAAATTAGTGGATTATTCCATCATTCAAATTTATATCATGGTAGACAGAACCAATTTAAGATGTTTTGAATTTTCTTATGCTTTATGATTTCTGTTATCAGTTTTAGTAAAAGTAAATGCTCTTTGCTTTCTGCTTTCTTATCAAAGACTCTCGTTTCTGAAAATGACTTATAGGTACAGGGAGTTTGACATGTTTGGGGGAAGTAAGTAAAATACACATGACATATAAAGATAGTAAGTCCTGCTTCCCATACAGAGAAACATACAAAGCCGCCCAACTTAGTGTTCATTCAAGCACGAGGGGTGATATCATCTAATTTTACTCATAAGAAAACAGAGGCCTGAGACAGGTTACACAACTTGGCCAAAGGCATGAAACGAATTGCCTATGGAATGAAAACTGGAACCCAGGCATCCCATCCAATCCAATGCGCTCTTCTCTACTTTCACCAGCTCTAACTTTAGGAGAACCAAAAGGGCACCCGTACCGCTAACTGCACAGGTAAATTCTAGAGAATTTTCTTTCAAGGGAGGAAAAAAAATGAAAAAGGTAAAGAATGCAATCACATTTAGGTTAAGGCTCTTTGTATGTAATCAGATGCATTTCAATGCAGTGGAGAATAGGAATGCTCTATAAAAACTGCACTGCATATGATAAGTCTTTCTTATCATGGACAGCCACAGTTTTATTCTTTATATGACCTGGGCTAACTCGTTTCAGTGTTCAGGCCTCAGGGTATACCCTGTAAAAGAGGAGTCCGAACTGAAGTTCCTTTGTTAAGTTCTAAAAGTCTATTCTGTGAAGAGACAGAAGTGTACCTGTGTGTGCATGGAGGCAGGGTAAGGGCAGCCACTCAAATGTTTGGTTCAAATGAGAACTAAATGAATTTGCAGTTCCTCCTCTCTCTTTTTCAACCTTAAGGAAAATCATCTAATTTAGGAGAAACTTTCCATATTTCATTGTAGAAATTGATTTGTGAAGTTTCTCAGCTGAATTTTTGAAACAAAAAGGGCAACAGGATTGAATACTGAGACGAAAAGTAGTTAAAGTTCATAAAGTATCAGGTGATATTGGGTGATCCTGAGGGAAGGAAGGGCTTCATAGGTTAGGAATTGGGGTGGCTGTGTGAGCCAGCGGTAGTTTCTGATGCGTCTAGGAAGTGACTCAGAAGTATCTTATCTGCAAAGATAAAGAGAAGTATCTTATCTGCAAAGTCAGGTTTGAGATTAAGGGTCATGCAATAAGTGATACTAAGCAAATGAGAAGGAAACACTGGAGAAAATATATGGACATTTCTACCTAAATGGTTTCATGTGAAGCTGAAGTGGTATTTGAGAGAGAGGGCAGAAGAGAGATGGTCACAGAGGCAAACAGAGCTGGTGATTCCACTGTGAGGAGAAACCAAGCCTTCCTAGGCTGAAGATAAATGGTGAGAGAGAGAGAGAGAAATAGCAGATTTCAAGAGGACATTATATTCTTTTATTGGAATCTCAGTCTTAAAGAAAAGGCCATGTCCATTCTGAGGGCATCCACTACAAGGTTCCTCAGGGCCGCTGCTGTGTCCACCAGTTACTGAGGAGCAATGAGGAGAGAAAGCAGCAGGCCTGTGAGAATTGGGAATCCTCTGTACTGCTATGTTTAGGGAATCTATGGGCCAAGCCTCTCTCAGGACTCCCACCAGCTCAGGGCACAGTGAGATAGGCTGGGCTTGTTGACGTTGCTCCTTTAACGACCATGAATATATTGGGTTGACCCAAAAGTTCATTCAGGTTTTTCAATACAATATTACATGAAAACTTGAGGGAACTTTTGGCCAACCCAATAGGAGAGAAGAAAAAAAATCTGAGGAGGTGTAGTCCTCTGAGTTATAGCTTAGAATTTTCTGTGGGGCTCTTCTGTAAACACAGGGCAAACCCTGGCCCCTGACTTTCCTCCTTAAGGGTCAGTACGAGTCCTGATTTCATCATGATTTAGAGCTGCTTGTCTTTTCAAGGCTGTGAAAGGAAATTTGTAAGCTGATAGAAAATCACCAACTTCAATTTTTTTTTCAATAACAACATGAAAACAATATAAGGAAACTCACATAACCAAAGTTTTGGAATTAAAAGAAGTCATGAAGTAAAGAGAGGGACATGGGTATAAGTGACTGAAGTCTTGATGGGTTTGCAATAATACCAGTGTTCTAGTGGAAATAGTCATCAACAGGAAAGAGATCAGAAGGTAATGTGGAAGGCACTGGTATGAGTGGGCTCCACCAGGAGTTTCTGCAGGGTCCTGACAGCAATCAGAGAGTTACATGTGCAGATACTAAGGAGTCACTGGAGGCTCTTCAGTAACAAAATAAATATTTTAGGGAGAACACTGAGGTATCAGGAAACACACATTTGGAGCAGAGAATGGCATATTGGGAGATACTTACAGATTTCTAACCAAACTTAGGGAGGAGAAGCTGGTGGAAGGGATATGTTTGGAGAGTACGGGACAGAGAGGTCACTGACCTATTTCCACGCAGGGAATATCGCAGTGGTAAAGGGGACTGAGAGGCCCCAGGGACAGAAACCGCCCTGTGTCCACTGAGCACTGGGCATCAGGACTGTGGTTTTCAGTGAAAGTACTGAGTCTCAGCCCTTTCACTTGCTCTGTGATCTCAGGCTTACCGTATGCTCTGAGTCCTGGAATCAAGGTTGTTTCTTAAACAAGGGAATTGACTGATTCCTGAGGACTATGGGGAGGATATTCATTACTGTCCTTTAAAAGGAGAGAGGCAGAGAGAGAAAGAGACTCACAGAACACCTTGAGAAGAGTTATAAGTACACTTTCTCCATAAAGGGAAGTAGGAGTGTTATCTGGCTGCATGGATGAATTGTTGAGAGGAGCAGCTGTTGGCAGCAGCAGCTGGGGTCTCTGCTACCGTGTCACCTGCTCCCTTAACTCTGCTACCTTATCACCTCCTGATGTGTTGTCACCACAACATCAAAGGCACAGATAATGCCAGTGGCTAGCATTATCTCCTGACTCCTGTCCTCTGAGAGTCAACCTCCTGTAAGATGGGAGCAATGCACAGCGGCTATTTTTCAGTGACCTTCCTCCTTCTGTTTTTGTTTAGTCACTAAGCTGTGTCTGACTCTTTTGTGACCCCATGGACTGTAGATGGACTGTGGACTGTCAGGCTCCTCTGTCCATGGGACTTCCCAGGCAGGAATACTGGAGTTGGTTACCATTTCCTTCTCTCGGGGATCTTCCTGACCCAGGGATGGCACCTGCATCTCCTGCACTGGCAGGTGGAATATTCACCCTTGAGCCACCTGGGAAATCTCCATGCTTTCCCCCATTTTGATCGTCCCCACATGAGTTCCATTGTTTTCCAGGAGGGAAGGCATTCTGACCACAGTAAACACTCACATAGTTTTGCATCAGATCCGGATGGGTCCTCTCAATGCCATCGTCCAGGATAGTGACCACGATGTTCTTTCCCGTGTAGCCTCTCTTCCAGGCTCCTTCAATGTTCATGTCTGACTGGCAGGGATGTGTGTTGTCACTGCAGTGCTAAAGGAGGAAGAGGGAGACGTGGACATTGCAGATTACAAAAAATGGAGAGGAGATGGGAGAATTACCTACTTAAGGTAATACATTAATTTGGTGGATTGCCTGTTCAAGTAGAAGCACAGATCTCCAACATGACAACAGGGGATGGGAGGAAGGAGAGATGTGGGTAAGGCAAGTGAAACAGAAATCTCTTCTGCCAGTTCTGCCCTGCTCTAATACCATAGATCCTTTGGAAAAACATGATAAAGGATCTCAACAGCAGAGCAATAAGTGCACCATTTTATTGTTAGCATTTATTAATGACACATAAAAAAGGACTTGTAGCATTTCATTTATAAACCCAAACTAGATAACAGAACATTATAATTTCTTAACCAGGCACCTAGTAAAGCCTGGCTACAAATGAGAAAAACCTCAGCAGCTTCTGTACAGTGTCAGCCAGAGGTGTGCCACTGCTGTGAGAAACCCGTAAAAAAGAAAAAAATAACAGTCTCCTCAAACTTCTTTCAGTAAATTAACAATGAGCATTGCACCATAATTTGCAGGGGGTGAACAGAATCATTCAGCACTACTTTGAGAAGGGAGGGAAGAAGAGTGCATAGTCCAGACGGGGGACAGACACAGGAAAATGTGTGTGAGGGCTTTGAAGGGCAGGCTGGAGAGCCAGTGAACCTTAGCTCATTATGTGTAGTGATTTCATTCCACAATGGCTACAACATACAAACACATCAAGAGATGAATTAAACCAGCAGTTCTTCCCAATATAATTGACTAGCATTCATCCAACCCACACAATTATTCGTTCAAAGTCCATCTCTGTGAAATATCCCTCTGAGTGGTATTGTTTTCCAGGTTCTTAAGGCTCAGTTAGAGGAACAAAGGAAAAGGGATGTGCCACTCAAGCCTACTGCCATGGCAACGCAAGGCACCCCAGGTCCACACCATTCACTGTCTCCCTCCACCGTTCAGTACTTCAAGAAGGGGAGGAGAACGCGTGCTCTGTAGGCTCGAGGCATAATGACGACCCCACTGACACGGATTCATCTAACACATACTTTACTGAGCTCTCACTGCACGCAGGGGAATAGCAGCGCACAAGGACAGTGAGGTCCCCTGTCCTCATGACCTCTCTAAACGGGAAGCACAGATGCTACAGAAAACAAAGAAGACCATTTGTAGCACTCCTTATGTTTTAAAAGAATTAAAGAGGGTAATATGGCAGTCAGTACTGAGGGGACTGAGTCCACACCTCTCTTGGAAGGATGGTCAGAAAAAGACCCCTGCTTTTGAGAAAGTGAAATGTGAGTTGAGATATGTCTGAAGAGAAGGAGCTGGCTTGCCCAAGAGCTCAGAGGTCGTCTTGGTAGTACTTGTGCTTAGTAGCTCAGTGTTGTCCAACTCTTTGCAACCCCATGGACTGCGGCTCACCAAGCTCCTCCATCCATGGGATTTTTCCAGGCAAGATTAGTGGATGTGAGGGGAAATGGCACAGAAGGTAGCAGGTTAGAAGGGATAACAGAAGTCAGGTCATCCTAAGCTTTGTAGCCATGACTTGATTTCTATTTTAAATACAACCTAAATGAAAGTCCTTGAGAGTCCCTTAGACAGCAAGGATATCAAACCAGTCAATCCTAAAGGAAATCAACCCTGAATATTCACTGGAAGGACTAATGCTGAAGCTCCAATACTTTGGCCAACTGAGGTGAAGAGTCAACTCATTGGAAAAGACTGATGCTGGTAAAGACTGAAGGCAGTGGAGAAGGAGGTGACAGAGAATGAAATGGCATCATCAACTCAACAGACATGAGTAAGCAAACTCTGGGAGATAGTGAAGGACAGGGACGCCTGGTGTACTGCAGTCCATGGGGTGACAAACAGTCAGACATGACTCAGCGACTGAACAACAAAATGGAAGCTCACCTCTTTCCAAATTTCATCCCTCGATGTCACATGGTAACAAGTGGCACATACCTCTAGTATCTCCTGACATGAATTTTTAAATTTATTCTCCAAAGGAGATTGCCTTTTGTTGAACATTATAAACACACTTGAGTAGTTTTATGGATTCATTTTAACAAACGGTATACCCATCTTTCAACACAGATAATATCAATTTTGTTGAAAATAGAGGCTTATATATTTTATCAACATTTGCAACTTTCTGTTACTTTCTTGATTCCTTCTGGCACTTGAGGCCCTGCACACACTGATCCAAATTCCATTCTCCCCCTGCTCCCCAGTTTTTGGAGTACAGCTTGGGAACAACTTCCTCCCACAAAGCTTTGCCTCATTCTTCAGCCTAGTTGGCTATCTCTTCTCTTAGGAATGGAGACAGGCAGACACGTACATATATTTTGTTCTACACAATCTAACCCCTGCACACTGAATTCTGCTGCACTGTGGTTGACTGTTGAAACTTGTATGTAAATTTTGTCTCCTTTGACTGTAAGCCCCTAGAAGACTATGCATGAAACAAATTCTAATCTAGGATTTCAGTCAATATTAGCTGATCAATTACACCCCAAAAGTGAGGGCATATTCTCACTTTATATCCAAGTTCACAACTGCCAAATGCTTGCTCCTCTGACCTCGTCAGAGATAGCCCAGCCAGCTAATGCTTGATTAATAGATCATGAAAGAAATAGTGCAGGTTTCCAAAATGCCAATGTTTTTCGGAAGTCTCATTCTGGCCAACAGTTTGGGCCGCACCTCATCAAATATTTTAATTTAACAGAAGGCAACTCTGACAGGTTTCTATTTCATTTTTTCCTTTTTCAAAACCTGTTCTGGCCACCTGTGGTATCATTTGTGACATGAAGTAATGTTAATGTGGCCAAGAAGTGGGCCGGAGGAAGGAAGTGTACAGGAAATGGGTCACCCACACACGGGATGACCATCCTGGAGTGGAAGGATGCTGCCTGAAATTTCAATTATAAAAATTGAAGAAAACCAGCCGTGTATGGAAAACATGTGTGTTCAAAGTGGAGCAATTAGGTTTCTTTCGTCCACCTCTGCTTCTGTTGAATCTGACTTCACCATTAAATATTTTTGTACCACTTTTTCTTTTCATCTGCCCAACATGATACAGGAGAAAGAGGAAGGAGGGGAAATATCTAATTGATTTTTTCATATGGATAATTTACTATTTCAGGAGGCTGAAATGTCAAAGAAAAAGAGATAATGAGAGCCAGGGGTGTTTCTGCAAGTCATAAAATTAGTAGTGGACCCTTAAATCAGGACCCGCTAACTTGAATGCGACCTTTAGCTTTTTAATACCTATTTCAAGTGATCCAGGCTTCCGAACATGTTTCTAATGTTGTTTCATATGCCCAAGGTACCCAAAGAGCAAAGACTGAAGAGAATATTGATGCCAGTCAACATGGCCCCAGTGAAAAGGAATAAATCATTTCCTTAACCGCCTGATCAAAATGGTCTTTAAATTGGACTCTAGTTTTTGATAGCAGTCTATGTTAGAGCATCACCCAAAGGCCAAAGGAGTACATATTAACTATGACTTCCTCATACTCAGTTTGCCATGCTGAGAACTGGAGGAACTAATAAAACTAGTTTCTGGAATTCTGTTACCATATATGCAGTTCCTATACTGGTATTACAAAGAAGGCAATGGCACCCCACTCCAGTACTCTTGCCTGGGAAATCCCATGGGTGGAGGAGCCTGGTAGGCTGCAGTCCATGGGGTCACTATGAGTCGGACATGACTGAGCGACTTCACTTTGACTTTTCACTTTCATGCATTGGAGAAGGAAATGGCAATCCACTCCAGTGTTCTTGCCTGGAGAATCCCAGGGATGGGGGAGCCTGGTGGGCTGCCATCTCTGGGGTCGCACAGAGTCGGACACGACTGAAGTGACTTAGCAGCAGCAGCAGACTAGTATTCACAAAAGGGATGGGTCAGAAACTTCCAGCTTATTTGAAGCTGATGAAAAACACATATTTGCACTGTATAGGTATGATAAATATTCACAGCAAATTTATGTACTTTCAGCTTTGAAAAATGTCTTGTGTTTCAATGATGGTCTACATATAGATGACAAAGTATTTAGAAAGGATACAAAGCAGCAAATATCTGCAGAAACAATGGTTACTATCTAGGTCTCTCATGTCCTTATCCGTAAAACCTTTTATTCTTTTCAGGAATGAAATTTTAGAGACTGTTCTGTGAGTTCTAGAAACAGCCTCTTCCGTACCAGGGCTATGAGCTATTTTGCTTATAAACCACTCTGGGTGTGTCCACTTCTCTTGTGTCTTTATAAACATATCACAGTGTTTGCTCAATGAAAGAACAGTTTGTACCCAAAATAAACACCTTTGTTATGCTCTCACCATCATTTTCTTCAGACTGGGGGTGGGGAGGAACCCTCAATGTCATTGTTTTTAAACTTTTCCAGGTTCTTAAAGTCTCTAATGAACTGCCAATTTATATGCTGCCAATAGCCTGTTAACACTGAAAACGTCTGTTGTTCACTGTCATTGATATAGTGGTTCATAAGACTGCATCTCTGACTATACAACGATAATAAAAGAGTAGAATTAAATATAAATATCTGCTTTAAGAAACAGACTCAAAGACTCAGGAAATAAATTTATGGTTACCAAATGGAGGAAGCGAGGGAGGGATAAATTAGGATCTTGGGATTAACAGATACACACTAATCTATATAAAATAGATAAACAACAAGGTCCTACTGTATAGCATAGGACACAATGTTCAATGTCTTATAATAATCTATAATGGAAAATATATGGAAAAAAAGAAAATATATATTCTGAATACCAGAAACTAACACAACATTGTAAATCAACTATATTTCAATAAAAATAATTAAAATAAAATTTAAAAATCTATTTTATAGACAAACTCAGAAACATATCTAGTTAACTTATTAAGGTGTAAATATGCCTGGAATTCTTTGTAAAATCTGGAGTCTAAGAGTTCTAAGAAATGGAAAAAAATAGAATCATTACTCCCTTAAGTGGACATAGAACTGACATCTAGATTCTTACCATAGCCAAGCATTGTACTAATCCCTTTATATGAACTAGCTTTATGTAAGACTCAGAACAGCTGGAGGGAGGTACCTTTATTATCTCCTTTTAACAGCTAAAGAACACATGACTTAATCAGCCTTTAACCTTCTAGAGGTCAAACAGCTGGTCAAGCAGTCCTATGGTCTACAGAGAAATAGATTACTATGAAATGATGATTCTCTTCATTATTTTGAGATTTAGGTTAGGCAAACTTGAAAGGGCAATTGATCCTTGTAAGGATAGCTAAGATGATCTGAATAGCTTTTATTTGTGGCTGAGGCCTCAGCTGGTGGTTGGAGATTGCAAATGGGCTGTAGGAAGAGAGAATGGTGTCCAACTATTTTCTAGTACATTGGTCAAATGACCCCCTATGAGTCATCATGTTTTACTTCACATGTTTATATTAGTATGCCAACTCTGCTGGAACCATGAATTACATCTACCATAATATGGGTTGGGGCTTCCCTGGTGGCTCAGACAATAAGGATCTGCCTGCAATGTGGGAGACCTGGATTCGATCCCTGGGTTGGGAAGATCCCCTGGAGAAGAGAACAGCTACCCACTCCAGTATTCTGATCTGGAGAATTCCAAGGACAGAGGAGCCTGGCAGGCTACAGTCCATGGGGTAGCAGAAATAGATGTTTTTCTGGAACTCTCTTGCTTTTTTGATGATCCAGCAGATGTTGGCAATTTGATCAACTGTACCAATGACTAAATCCAGGGCTAGAAAGAGAAGGCATGGGATTACTTTTTTGTCATAATCTAATGGACAGTTTTATGGGTGCTAAGTATTAAATGGTTTTAGGAAATGATGAATGACACCAGCCTCAGTAGCTGGAAGGATTTCATTCTTCCATTGCTGTCTTTTGAATCTACAAATAATCTGGTGTCAGCTGGCAACAGGAAAAGCCATTGTCTGGGGCTATCTCAGCTTCCCCTCCAGGTTCCTCCCCCAAACACAGAGCCAAGGCACACCTCTGGATGTGAGAAGAAAAGAAGCTGTGACTGTAGATTAAATCAGTCTATGGAGCCAGGTCAGATGGGACAAAGGCTTTGTGTCAGATCATAACCATAAAAATGTAATATCTAAAAGCAAACTTTTTTGCTTTAAACATAATTACTGTCATGTATGTGAGATGTGAGAACTGGATGATAAAAAAGAATTGATGCCTTCAAACTGTGGTTCTGGAGGAGACTCTTCAGAGCCCCTTGGACAGCAAGGAGATCAAACCAGTCAATCCTAAAGGAGATCAAACCAGTCAATCCTAAAGGAGATCAACCCTGAATATTCATTGGAAGGATTGATACTAAAGCTGAAGTTCCAATACTTTGGCCACCTGATGTGAAGAGCCGACTCATTGGAAAAGATCCTGATTCTGGGAAAGATTGAAGGCAGGAGAAGGGGATAACAGAGGATGAGATGGTTGGATGGCATCACCGAATCAATGGACACGATTTTGAGCAAATTCCAATAGTGAAGGACAGGGAAGCCAGGCATGCTGCAATCCATGGGATCACAAAGAGTCAGACACGACTGAGCAACTGTACAACTGAAATGCAGTTTCCTGAAGGATTTTTACCTTTGGAAGATAAAAATACTGACAGATCCTAAGTACTCTAGTCCATATATATTTTTATGCATGTGAATGCATGTGTACTTTATACTTGTATTGTATATAGTATGCATATTAATAAATTATGCAGTTTTCTAGAGATAATTATGGGTTGTGATAAACAATTATGTATACTGTGTTGTAATGAGTATGTACTGGTTCATACTGATTAGACATAGCTCTAATAATTCCCAGCACAGCATCAGAGTCTAACCTGTCAAATCTACATTCATCCCTTTCTTGGAGTACTTTTAAGCAATGCTTATGGTTAGAGAAGAATACAGCAGTTCAGCTCAATGTGTAGTTGTACGTACCTTCACTCAATCAGCATTCTTTTCAAGGAAAGATATATTTGCTTGCTTTCATGGCAAGTGATTAAACATTATGATCTTGCTCTATGCCAGGTATAATTGTCTGACACATCCTTGTTTTTGATTTTCCTAGAGCTCTAGGCTGAATTCATTTTCTTCTAACAACTAGAATTTTCCTTTTGTATATGTCACTTGTCTTTGCAATAATTACCATTTTGCTACCATTTTTCCTACTAAATCATTCTTAACATACTGATCTCAAACCCTTTTTTAAAAAAATCCCTAATTTCTACTTCCTTCAAACCAAAGAAAAATGTTTGAATCTGTCATTTATGTAACAAAAGTGCTAATTTTACCTTTGGATCCTATTGGATTTCTTACTGAATCAAAAAGCATCATATTTGTTATTAGAAAATCATTTATAAGAATGTTACTTTCTTGTTTTGTATCATTAAACATTTCATGTCATACTTTGGAGGCAGGAGTTAATTTATCAGAAGGAAGCTACTATTTGACTTAAATTCAGCCTGTATTTCATAATTTTAAGGTTAAAAATATTGTGCTCCTTTTAAGAGTCCACCTTAATTATTTTTTTTAAACAAAGTGGGATGTATGTGGATGGTGGATGGATGATAGATAGATAGAACGATTTCAAAAAAAGAAAGAAAGAAAGAAAATGTAGAGGAAGAAAATATCTGAATGAAAGGACATAAGTCACCCAGAAAAAAAAAAAGGAGGGATGGTATGGGGAAGGAGGAGAGAGAGGGGTTCAGGATGGGGAACACATGTATACCTGTGGCGGATTCATGTTGATGTATGGCAAAACCAATACAATATTATAAAGTAATTAACCTCCAGTTAAAATGAATAAATTTATATTAAAAAATAATAAAGCAGATCTAGTAAACAGAAAGGATATTAAAAAACGAAAAACCTCAGGAGCTAAGTGAGTCAGTTATTCAATATTAATTGAATATTGATGAAGAAGAAAGAGTAAGTTATAAGTATACTCTAAATATGGGCTCCTCTGGTGGCTGAGGCAGTAAAGAATCTGCCTTCAATTAAAAGACCCAGGTTCAATCCCTTGGTCAGGAAGATCGCCTAGAGGAGGAAATGGCAACCCACTCTAGTATTCTTGCCTCGGAAATCCTATGGACAGAGGAACCTGGTGGACTACAGTCCATAGAGTCAAAAAGAGTCGGATACAACTAATCGACTATCACTTTCACTTTCTTCATACCCTTAATAAACATAGAAAATTATTGGCTGAAAGGATAATCACAGAATCTGTATTTTTAGCTTTAGGGAGGGGAAAAAAGCAGAAGGAGAAGCCATTTGTTGTAGATTGCTGTCCTCTTAGATACATAGACACTAGTGAGCTGATGTCAACAAGAAAAAAAAAAAAAAAACACAAAAAAAGCCCAACCATCAGCAGAACTACAAAATAGTAATTAGCATGAGAACTTCAAATACCTTGCAAGAAACTGACTAGAACCCAAGGCTGACTCTAATTACACACTATAAAAGAAAAAAAAAAGGTACAAAAAAAGTTTTATACCTTGATATTTGTGGTTCTTTAATTCTTGGTCTGTATCTATACAGTATCTAAGTTTTTGATTATAATAAATTATAAAATATTTCATATCAGTCCCTCATCTGGCCACACCTGGGGAAATCCTAGCACTTTTGCCTGTGTGGTCTAACCCTGGGCACTCTATGTATAGAGGTAACTACCTTAATTGCAGGTGAAATGTCTAGGGGTATTTAAGAGTCTTCCACTGAGCTGGCTTTATGTGACAGCAAATTTTGCAGACAGACACATAAAAGAAGGAATAAAGTCTTAGTCCATTATATAAATCTCAGAAGATAATATACTATCATTTTTTATAGCTTGGGATTAAACTATTTATCAACGATCAAAGGGATCTTTGAATTGTTTCTTTAAGAAATGGTAACGATTAGGTTTTAGGCATTACAGATTCTCTAAGCTGTCTACCTCATGAACAATACCGTGCATTTTCAAAATAGCTTCTTAGCATGGCTTGAAAACAAACCACCCCAACAAGGAAACAAGCTATGAGCACTTATTTCTAAGGACATGATCAACTGAGATAACCAGGGCCTTGGAACATATTTTGAGGTTACAAAAAGTACTTTTCCTTAAAAGGTTATTTTGAATGAGGGGGAACTTTTCTGGTGGTCCACTGGCTAAGAATCTGTGCTCCCAATTCAGGGGGCCTGGTTCAACCCCTGGTCAGAGAATTGAATCCTGCATGCCCTAACTAATACACAGCAGAGCCTCCCAAAAAGGATTATTTTAAAGGAAACAAAGATTTACAATTTTTTTCAGTTTTGTCTTATACAAATGAAATTTTCTATAAAAAGCACATCCAGCTTTTTAAAGTAAAGATAAAAGCCATAAGAATTCTCTTTCATGCCCAAATGAAAGTTCAAAAACAGTATGCGTCCATTATCTCCAAACACGACTCGGTAACGCAAAACAGTCCTGTCTGACTCCTCTCCCGCAGCTGGCTGTGGCACGAACCACCCTCTCCTTCATTCTGCTCTCTCGTGGCTCCTCTTCCTCTCATTCATTCACAGACCTGCCTTACAGAACTTAGAACTAAGTTCACAGGATGACTTAGGGTGAGGAACACTGGTTGCAGCAAATAGTTAAAGCAAATAGGTGATATATCTAGAATGTTGTAAACCGTCTTACAACATGTTGTAAACAGCTTATTGATCTGTGCACAAGGAAATCAAACAAAAACCTCAATACAATCTATTCACTATTTGGGAAAAAGAGATGGACATAAATTGTGTTGCACTGGATACCCCCAAACCTATCCTATAGTTGTCAACATTAATTGACTCCTATGACACATAGACCCAGCTTGAGACAGACTTCATAATTTGGCTTAAACTCTGCATGACCTTTAGTTAAAGGCTTAACAATATCCATATTCTTAACAAATACGATTCTACCACAAGTAGGCTTCACCATCTTTTAAAAAAGTATAGTTTTAATAGCTCATGTCTCCGGACTACAAAGCATAAAAAAATATTTATTTTACTTTCTTGGCTAAAAAGAAAACTTTAGATTTAATAAGCTTTAATAGTAATTAAGCAGTTTTCCAGGAACTGACTCAAACACCCTGCCCAATGTATATCATCCAAATGATTGCATTGGTAAAAAAACAAAAACAAAAACAGGTAATGTGCCTTATAAATAACAGATATCAGATTCTTATAAAACCGAAAGTAATTTTGTAAAAATCACCGTTCTTGGGACTTAACGTGGTTTTATGCTTTTCCTTCATTTATCCCCCAGTGCATGGGATTTATCTTTTTATGTGAAACGCATGACAAAATACTTGACTGGTTATCAATCCATTAGGAAAACAGTTACATGGTTTTTCCAATGAGGTTAGAACAAAATGATTTTGGAATTTCCAGAATTTGCAGAAATGGAAAGAAGCCTGACCAACTTTGAACTCTGTTCAAGGAATAAGAAATGGGATTGGACACCATTTTGAAATGTGGGTGCATATGTGCTTGCCAGGTTCTCTTCTTGCCAGCTGCAAAATCTCCCGAAATGTCATCCAAATTTGATTAAAGACAGGTTACTCCAAACTCATTTTTTCTCATCCTTGTAATAAAAATGGGTATATTTTTCAATATTATTGACAGGAAAGTAAAATAACCAAAACCAGGTGAACAGCTGGGTAATTTCTCTCCTTAAGGAAGTATAGTAGATGTTCCGCCTAGTGTTATCACAGGGGCACATAATATGTACTCCAGAAAAACAAAGTAATGGCTACTTTACCATGTTTTCTAAACTGTCTCACAATTTAGTACTTCTGTAATGTTAGCCTCATCTCAGAAATACAGATGTGGTCATCTCAGTGTCCTGGATCATCTCAGAAGGAACAAGCACTAATGTTTTCATAGTTCAAAAGAGGAATTGTTGTGGAAGAAGCACAGTGAACTCTCTAGACCAGTGGACCCCAACCTTTTTAGCATCAGGAACCTGTTTCATGGAAGACAATTTTTCCACCGATAGCGGGTGGAGGGATGGTTCAAGTGGTAATGCGAGCGATGGGGAGTGACAGGAGAACAGCAGATGAAGCTTCACCTGCTGCTCCCCACTGAACTCCTGCTGTGTACCCCAGTTCCTAATGGCACTGGTATGTGGCCCAGGGGTTGGGGACCCCTGGTCTAGAAGATCCTTAGATGGCACTGAGCTCCACCAGACACCCTACTACAACATAGGGCTACCAAGGCATCAGACAGTGCATGGGCCCTCCAGGCACTCGCGGCTGGGTAAGAAGGCCAACAGGTCACAGGGGAAACACAAAAATAAATATATGGGATTTCTTAGGATCACTGAGAATGGAAAAGCTGTCACACAGGTAGAAGGGTGGCAGGTTGGGTGACCGAGCCTTGAAGGATGAGAAGAGCTCTTCAGGTGGACAGGAAACCAGAGGACAAGGGAAACACAGGTCACCACGGAAGCAAGGCACAGAAAGAGTATTAGTCTCTTCACAGGAGAGCCCCTCCTTTGTCTTTTAGCCTCCCTACAGCGCAAAGAGCATATGTTCACTGTTCAGTCTCCTGAGCAGTGATAATGTTTCCTTCTGGAGCTCAGGTCGTGCGGGTGTGCTTGAAGCTCATGGTAAAAGGCTGGGGGTCCTTAAGCAGCCTGCTGCACGGCAGTGATGCAGACCTAAGCCCACGCACAGCATTCACCTGAATCACTCCATGTCATCCCTGTGGGTCTTGCAGGGCAAAGGAAACTTACACTACCATGGAGCTCACGCTGCTTACCGTGCCCTGAGTAAGCAAGTCCTTTGTCTCTGAACTAGGAGACTTGCGTCTTCTGCCAGCATCCACGAAACTCTGGCAGGCAAGTTGATCACTTATAAGGAAGAGAAAATCTCCGACCACACACAGTTTCTAACAGACAGGTAGTGAATCAATCCATTGATGAGGGAGCAAGCAGAGGAGAATGAAAGAAGAAATTGAAGAGAAAGATGAATTTGGTTTTATTGCTGTTCAACTTGAAGTGGTCATGGAGGCCGGGAGCTGCCAACACAGATTTGTATTTTATGAGACATCTGGGCTAGAGATACATATTTTTAAATTAATTTTTATTGGAGTATAGTTCCTTTAAAATGTTGTGCTAGCTTCTACTGCAGAGCAAAATGAATTAGCCACACAGACACACACACATATATCCTCCCTTTAGGGTTTTCCTCTCATTCAGGTCACCACAGTGCATTAAGTACAGTTCCCTGTACTACACAATGTGTTCTCATTAGTTGTCTGTTTTATTTTGTTGTTTAGTTGCTAAGTCGCGTCTGTCTTTGCAACCCCATGGACTGCAGAGTGAGCAGTCGACATTTTAGGAATCAGTGAACTATAATGGACTGGAATGGGTGAATTAAACTCAGATGGCCATTATATCACTAGAGTGGGCAAGAAGCCCTTAGAAGAAATGGAATAGCCATCAGAGTCAACAAGAATCCGAAATGCAGTACTTGAGTGCAATCTCAAAGATAACAGAATGATCTCTGTTCATTTCCAAGGCAAACCATTCAATATCACAGTACTCTAAGTTTATGCTCCAACCAGTAACACTGAAGAAGATGAAATTGAATGGTTCTATTTAACTTATATGCAGAGTACATCATGAGAAACGCTGGAATGGAAGAAACACCAGCTGGAATCAAGATTGCCGGGAGAAATATCAATAACCTCAGATATGCTGATGACACCACCCTTATGGCAGAAAGTGAGGAGGAGCTAAAAAGCCTCTTGATGAAAGTGAAGGAGGAGAGCGAAAAAGTTGGCTTAAAGCTCAACATTCAGAAAACGAAGATCATGGCATCCGGTCCCATCACTTCATGGGAAATAGATGGGGAAACAGTGGAAACAGTGTCAGACTTTATTTTGGGGGGCTCCAAAATCACTGCAGATGGTGACTGCAGCCATGAAATTAGAAGACGCTTACTCCTTGGAAGAAAAGTTATGACCAACCTGGATAGTATATTCAAAAGCAGAGACATTACTTTGCCGACTAAGGTCCGCCTAGTCAAGGCTATGGTTTTTCCTGTGGTCATGTATGGATGTGA